>JAZAQC010000015.1:3577500-3728292 GCA_036289425.1 Rhopalosiphum nymphaeae
TGGGATATATTATATTATTTTATTTTATTATTTCGGGGCACCGGTATCTCATCTCTTCCGTTTCACGTACCCCGCTCCCGCTCGCGAGATATACACACATTTGTTATATAATAATAATATGTAGTATACGCGGACGCGAGCGCGCGCACGCCACACACAAATACAAATACACTCACACACGCACACAAACTCACGCTCACGGGCTAATCCGTATTGATCAGTGTAACTGTCGACAACTTTACATTGTTGGCGGGTACCTGTATATATATATAATACACACACACACACACACACACACGCGCGCGCGCACACCCGACATCATTGTCGATATGTGCATATACATTGAGTATATATATATATATATATATGAATACATATAATTTTATACACACCGCGGCGCTCTATTCAACGTGCTCGATGTCAACAACATATGCACATATATATATATATATATATATATGATGCCCCGCCGAATAATACGATATCGAGCTGCTGTTTGTGTATGTGTGCGTGCGAGGTTCAAACACGCGGTATAAATGGTATAATGGAATATGTGTATATATACGTACCTATATCCGACTAATTTCTTATACTTAATATATTTTATACGTGCAGTATACCTATACTTCTTATATTATACATTATGCACAATACATCGCACACAATATCACCGCTGTATAGTGTCCTAAACGATAAGCGTATAATATATACGTAGTACACCTCGATAAAGCATTCGAAATATCATCATTGCAATCCCCGCCGTTCGTACGCGCCTATAATATCGCGTATAGTCTCCGGATCCGATATAATCGATATAGCGTTCGCCACTCCGATATTATTAACAACATCCTTGTCACCCACATCAATCCATAGCGTAGTATCATCCCTCGAAACTGATCTAAACTTGTAACCACGGAACAATATAGAAACGACACTCAACCAGCTGATCGGTTTACTGTATCCCTACGGTATGAAGTATTGGACTCTAAGAGTTAAAACCGTATCTGTACTCTGATTAGAAGTTGGTAATGTGTATCCTCTATTTGTTACGAAATTATAGAAACGGAAACAAATTATTTACTATGTTTATTATTATTATACTATTATTTATCATGTATTTTAATAAATCTTAGAAAATGAATAAGTGCTACGGTAATATTGTTATTTGACACTGGTTTAATGTTAAATAAAAAAATAAAATAATGATCACAAAATATATTTCTCTGTGATAATATTGATATATTTATTAAGTGATAACGTATGTCACGCCCGCTGGAGACCGTGTTCAAGGCCAGAGACACCGGATTTGGCCAATATCAGACAGTGTATATAGCCTGCTTGTAACGTAACTACGCGACACTGTGATAGTTATGATATGAAGAGCGGGTAGGAATTGATTCAATCTATATCTATTACTTTGGATAGTATAAACACACGGTTTTACTATTTAGAGACGCTTGCAGCTCTATGGGAATTGTACATCGGATTAACTGTATAGTTTATTCTCGCTTAATCGAAATAACTGCAGTTGTACATTTGTGAATGAAATTTAAAAAATAAGTTCAAAATTAAATCTATAATATACTGTAGTGTTAGTGAAAAAACCAACTCTTCGGTTAGCCATCAACAAGATCAATTACAACGTCTAATGTGGTAATAATTTGTTAAATGATATGAAATTATTTGACATTTTGATTATTTTTTATATCTTAAATATAAGAATATATAGAATACGTAAAAAAAAATGAACGAAACTTAAAAAATAACAAGTTTATATTATGGAAAAATCAAGAAACTGAATTAAAATCAATCAATATTAAGTATGAATAATACAATGTGCCATCTATACAAACCAGTTAGTAATAATAAATAATTAATAATGACGAAATACTCGTACAATAAGTTTATACAAATATATTACACAGTAAAATACTAAAACTCAAGGACAATATTTGATTCGGACTAGTTTGTATAATTTTCGCAAAACACAACTTTTTAAAAATTATAATCTGTTGATTGATAAATTAATATGTCTGAAAATCATATTCAGCGCTATACCGCATCGTTTTAATAATGACTTCACTCGCACTACCCATCATCCGAGTAATGTATATTCGCGTGTTTGCGTCCATGTACTGTATAACAGTGTAAAGGTTAACGTCAATCGACATTGTACATTGCTCCGATAGGGCACGATTAATATACTATAAATATGATAAATGGGGAGTGGAGCCGACCGCTGAATTAAGGTTTTCCATCACGCGTCGTGGTATATAATAATGACCGATAATCGTACTTGGCGAGAGTGCGCGACACGAACAGAAATACGGCAGTGGAGAAGACTTCGAGACTATTAGCGATTACCCACACTCACGTCCCGTCGGCACACCTCACCGAAATCGGTATAACCCTCATATTATTGTGTCTTCTATTTTATCAACATATTCTAAATCTATATATTATTTACACACATCGAGAATCAAGTACTTTACTTAGATAAGGTAATCCTGATTTCTAGCTCTAATATTACACACCGAGGTCGAGTCCCCGGAGACCTCGTTAATATAAACATAAGTTTGCAAATAGGGAACACGTCGAACGGTAGCGTATTTCGTAGCGACCGGCGAAGACGGGACGTTACAATACTATACCGGAACTCGATGATTTTAATCTTCTACGGGGGTTCGTGGTATTCGACTCATTCATTTGATAAGGTCATACTGTAATTGAATATTGACCCGCTGCATAGAGAAGAAGCAACGTCGTAAAACAAATCTCACATTTTATGTTCTCCGGCCGCGAAGTTACGATGACGGTAAAGTTATTAAACCATTGCGGGATGCCGACAAACTTCGGGGGAATATCGATATCTTGGCGGTTCGAATGGATTTAAATACCGGTGAATGATCGTTTCGTTTTTTGCATTGGAGAAATCCAATAATACTTTACGACTCAACTATAGAAGTATTATGCGTTTGCAAGATATGCGCATGTCGCTTTACGGCTCCACCGTGTACATAATAATACTCGTATATATTCATACATTATGATACTTTACAGGAGTAATATTATATAGGTACCCTGTGCAATAATAGTATTGATTGGTTGTACAATATTGTGTATTTGTATCATGATTTGTATTATATATGTATACATGTTATGCCATTACGATGGTTGATTATTATTTATTAATAACTATGGATATAATAATATATTATACAGGGATAAATGCACCACGTAGGGGGTAAAAATCTTAACAAGAACATCAGAAAAGAATGTGAGATTATATTAATTCACAAACGATGTAAAGATTATGATATTTTTCACCACCCTAAGATTTTTTTTCAGCATCCGCCATTGATATAATATAATATAATATATATATATATATATATATATATATAAGAACATAAAGCTTAGATTCTCTCATAATAAGAGTGAATTTGAAAAAAATCCGTACTTATACATCTAATAACTTACTATGGGTATTTTTTTTTTGCGATCCACCTTTCTTCTTAGTCTCCCCATACATATACAGATACCTCATCCCATACATATGGGTTGTGCAAGACCCGTCTGTGAAGAAAAAGGGCTGTTATTGCGATATGATTTCGTGGGGATTAATGTTGAGAATGTGTTTTTGTTATTACACGAGCGCACACATAGTGTTTAGTTGTATATACGGTAATATGTTATGTATACTCTGTGTTGCACCAGTCAGTGACGTGAATAGTTTTAAAAACGATAAATTCACTTGGGGCGTAAAAACGTAATAGTTTATTCTCATTGCTAATTTCACAATCTTAAGACCACACACTTCAGTATTATGATGCCGTTATATACATATATATGCATATCGGTATATAGTAATTTATTCGCGTTTAGTCGATTAATTTTATCGCTATAATATACTGAAGTGTGTCTTTTATTTTTATTTTTTTGTTCGTAAATCAAAGTATTATTTAATTTACATCTTGAAAGTATATGACATCGTTTTTTATTGTTATGCGCATATCACATAAAATCAGAACACTGATCTTCTAATCATAAAAATGTCTAGTATATAAATTTAATTAACAATAATATTATAACGAAAAACCTTCAAGTGTTGTATAATATTATAAACATAATTAAAATATTAATATAGATATGGGCAATGCAATATACGTTTTAGAAACGCCTAACCCCGCTGCAATACAAATTAAGTACGTGTCAGTTTTTAACTTGACGTCGCTGAAACTCATAACCTACAGTTATTATTTTAATCCGGAAATTGACCTTATTTTAAACACATTTTTTATTCAAATCTGACGTTAAATATTCTAATAAAAAAGATTTAAAATATGTTCATAATATGCTTGTACCTTGTACGTCATATTAATAGTCGTATCGTGACGAAAGTCTATACAACAATATATTCGGTTCGTATATATATAGTATTAGTATTATTACGAACAATTTATTTTCGTAACAGCGATAATTGAATGAAACGCGTTTCTTCGTGGACGTCGGCGGGCGGACTGCTGAGGCCCGCAGCGTCGTGCGAAATATTAAATATCAACGGCGGTTCACGCCGCAAGGAAAAAAGAGAGAAATGTCATTCGACCGCTGCGGCTTTCGAAAATCGTATACATCTTGGGTTTTTTTTCCACAGATTTTTGATCTAATAATATTTTTTTATCCGAAGGTCAGATACGCGCGCGCGCACCACTCCGTACCACGCGAGACGTCTGCTTACATAAGTGCACAATTGTAGACAGAGAGAGGGTACAAGAACGCGGTTGCCGACGACGAAAAATATACGCAGTTCAAGTATTTTATCCCACGCTTTGGACGGACAATATAAAACGGCTAAAACGAATGGTCGCAGGTATATTGTGTGTGTGCGTATATATATATATATATATATATATATTTGAAGCGAACGAGTAGCAGCGACGACGGCAGCGGCTTCCCACAGTTAAAAGATATTATTGAGTTCAGTATTTGTGTTTTTTTTTCATTTCATTTCTGTTTCGTCCTACCGCTCGCCTTATATTTTCCGGTCGTCGCGCGCCGCGTCTAATAGAGAAGATTGCGCGGCGGCCAGCGCGAGCGCGCGCGCGCACGCCAGCTCTCGTCGGACGCAGAGACGACCGGACCGGTGACGGAGAAGAGGAAATCGAGAGAGCGAGAGACACGAGAAGCCAGTTGTTGGGATGAGAGAGAGAGAAAGACGGAATGAGTCGGTGCGTATGTGTGTGTGTGCGTGTGTGCGTGTGTGCTTATGTATATATATATAATAAATAAATGAAATAAAAAAACAATAAACAATGTGACATTTTCGAACCGTTCCAGGAATTTCGAAACGTCTCTCGCGCGAGCTCCAGTCCGACTGATTAGCAAATATGTCTCGGGGGGGTTATGCGTGCACACGGCCGCGAAGGAAACCACAGAGCGACGCACATATTTCGGCTCGCTATTGACTGGCAGAGAGCGGCGGCGGCGGTGGCGGTGGCGGCCTAACAGCAGCGGCAGCAAAGGCAACGGACATCGGTGGCGGCGGGAGCCATTGTAAATTTCAAAGTTATTTTCACACGCTTCATTTATATATACGTAGTTATATGTCTACGTATATAGGTATTATATACACACGCATATATATATTATATCTGCCGAAGTCACCGAAGACGACCCCTTTCTATCTCTCTCTGTCTCTCTCTCTCTCTCTCTCTCTCTCTCATTCCGTCTTCTTCTCTCGCTGTTTATACCTCTCTCTCTCTCTCTCTCTCTCTCCTCTCTCTATTATTATATACTGTCCGCTCTTCAATTATTATTATCATTATGTCAATTTTGCGCATGCGCAAAATGAAGATGAATTTTTTTCACCTACCCTGCCGGGCCCACTTAAGAACCCTGGAACCGACTACTTGTAATGTATATGTACGGCCATTTATAAATTTCACATTATTATTTATATACGTAGGTATACGATTTCTCTATGACGGCCGTCCGGTATATTATATACGCGCAACGTATATGTTTATACAGATACCTCCCCCGTGATGTGCGCACATCACGATTGCTTTTATTCGCTCGCATATTTCTGGCCAGCCCGACCAATTACGTTATTCGTATATATTTTTTATTTTTTTGCAAGCGTGAAAAATTCGGTGTATCACAGGAGACCTTAACGCGTTTTTTTCGTGTCTACCGACGGCGGTGGCGGCGGCGGCGGTGATGAGAACGACCAGCATTCAAAGAGCACCCGTGAGAAAAATTGCGACTGCCCTTTATTTCGACCGCTTAATAATATATTGTGTGTTTTATACATACTCGGCCGTCGCTGTTTTTGATTTTTTTACATTATATTAATCAACTCACATAATTATCGAAGTATTCTGTCCTTTTGATATTATTACTAGTATTATTATTATTATTATTATTATTATTATTTTTTTTTTTTGTAGATTTCAAATCGGAAACGAATGTTTCGAATTGCGAACTAAACGCTGTGATATATACACACGTCTGCTTCAGCAGTGTAGCCGTACACCGTGCTACACATACATATTCGGGTCCAGTCACCCAGTTCGATTACAATGAACATTGTTAGACTTGTATATTATGTATAGTTGTGTAATATAGTCGAGCTTATATAATACGCGTATAAAATATGTCGTCGACCGAATAACATAACGTCGTCAACGGACCATATCTGAAAAGTGCGAGTACATAATAAACAGTGTGCCTATATGTATACTTTTACCCAGTCTGAACGGCGTATTCTACACTGTGATGACACGCTCGTCGAATACGGATACACATTATAATATTATTATACATGCATTTATCCGGACGGATTGTCGTCGCGCCGGACGACTACCTATATACCTATATTATGTACCGCGTACGACATATTATACGACGACGACTTTCCGGGGACGTCAGTTAACACACACACACACACACTAGACACATATAGGTACATATTATAAGCGTATATTACAGACCCGACAATGAATTCCAAGTTTCCACTTGTGTGTGTGTGTGTGTGTGTGTGTGTGTGTGTGTTGCGCGCGCGTATACTATTGCTACTATATACTAATACGGACGTTTATCCGGGTGACCGATCTCCGGGCGAGAGACTATATATTATCGTAATATATACACACACACGCGCGAGCGCGCGCGCAAACGAATATTATAACGCTCCCAGAAAAGACGAAACGCGTGTGCCCCTCCACCGGTTTGATCTCTCTCTCTGATCGGCGGTTGCACACTCGTCGGACGCACATTTATACACATTAAACGTTTAAAATATTAACGATTCGAGCGAAGAATTTTTCGATCTAAATGAAATATAATCCGGCACACGAATACGCGGCATTCCGCGCGCATTAAAGGTTACTCTGTTATAACGGCGGCGGGAACTGTGAAGGAATACGCCTATACGTGGTATACTGCCACCGCCACCGCTACCACCTGTAGCACTGTTTATATACCTATGAAACGGTGAAGGGAAGCTGCGACGACATGTCCGATGTGCATACATAATATTTAAAGGAGTAGCGATTTTCAACGATGTCTCGAGTAGTCGAATCCAATCCGGTTTTTCGGCGTCTCGGTCGACATTTCCATGACAAGCTGCGATGGTATTGTATAAGACGTGCGCCTATCATAATTCTCATGTACCTACTCAGTATGTATTAGTTATACATATATACACATACAATTATTAATAGATATATCCGTTATGTGCGTGTATGATGATCCCGCAGGTCTGTATCGTTTGAAAAACTCCACTCATTGATGATTCTGATCGTAATATTATATATATATATATTATTATGTATGGTGCCCAAAAATGTTTTTATTTAATTTTAACACGTAAGTTAGTATATTCATATTAGGACGCTCGTATACATAAATATATCAAATACGATAATATTAATATAATGGTTGACAGAAAATTACAGTTATATGTTTTTCTAGTCAATTACAAGATGAACAAATTGTGATGAATTTGAAAGTATTATGCAGTATTACAGTTTATCAACGATCTGTAAACAATTTTCATTAAAATATCAAATTTTATACTCACATTTTATGTTTAATGGCTTAATGTACAAAATAATTATATTATTACTATTTACAACTATGATATATATATATATTATTATCCTTGTAGTTGGAGTTACATTGACTGTTTTTTATACTTCCTTTGAGAACTGATGGTGAAACATCATATTTGTTGGTTATCCCGAAATAGTATAAACAGACAAGTCACGCTAAAAAAATAGAAAATGTTGTTTCATAGTGTTTACAAATCGTTCGAATGCAGAAAAAAATCATTTCCTTATACTAACTAAAATAGTTTTTGAACGAAATACAATTTATATGACTATAAATCGATTAGCTGAAGTTTAAGTTTGATTCTTAAAATACGTTAATGAAGTATCTATAATATCTCTTTGCAAACAAAATCCAGTTGAATCAACCAGCATACAATACTAAAAAATGCATGCTCTAAACTTTGTCGCCCCCCCCCCCTCGAACGATTGATGTTGAAATCGGTTGTACATGCAGTTGTATTCAATAATGATTAACACGTTAACTGTAATAACGAAGAGAAATGCAAGGTGTACCTATATCAACAAACCTGATTACTAAATTCGATATTTCATAAAGAGTGATATCACCACCGTATATATACATAATAATGCGAACGATATATAAGATGTAATAAAAGGGTTTATTTTTTACGTACGTTTGCACAGCATACAGAGCGTTTTTATTTTAAGCTATCATCAGATCTTATAAGTACTTTGGTGCGTCCCTCTGCCATTACCACTTTTTTTCCGTCTCAAGCTTTATCACATATTATACAATATACTATACATATAATACATAACACGGCTCGTCAGTCTCCCGATCAAGAGTTCTACAATCGGTCACTGTGCACAAGTGCATGTGCAATGTGCAGGTACCTATACCTATTATATACCTAACTATCTATATCTGCATACTGTATACGTATTTATAATATATGTGCGCATGTAATATATTAACACTTATAATATATAACGACGGCGACGACATATTTGCGCATTGTAAGCTCTCTGCAGGCGGAAAAAACTTCTCACCCGCCGCCGCCACCCCAGGAATGTCGTAAACAGCAGTACTACACTGCAACCTTGAAACGGACACGGCACAAGGCTGCGTTAACGCGTATATATAATATATTTGTGCGTGTGTGAGTCTATATGCAACTACAAATTTATGCGCAGAAACGGCGTCTCCGTCCGCTGAGACATGCGGCAGAAAAGCTCGATGGACTCTTGCGTATGTTTTTAAGTTTGTTTTCTCTTTCGAATATCCATTTTTTCCATTAGATGGCAGTCTTCCTTTTCAAATTCTTCCCGGAGTGCGCTCAACCGATCATTCGGGCGCTCAGACTTAGGCATCTATCTATAAACGCGCTGCAGCGTATGCTAATTACGCACGCAAAACGCACCGTGGACACGTGATTCATAGCAACACGGTTTTACGATTCCAGTAATGACTATTAATTATATATATATCCATTTTAACCTCATACGGTCAGTCTAGTGTATGTTCATTTAAAAACATGTATGAGCTTTATCGTATTATTGAAAAACTACAACTCAAATACAATCATAGATAATTAAATAAGTATATTTATTTGATTTTTTTATGAATATTTTCTACTTACAATAATATACCAGAGCTCAGTATTTCCCAACTGGTGTTTTGCGGAACCTTAGGGTTCCGTCAACCGGTTCCAAGGGTTCCGCTAGAAATTTAGGAAAATATAAATTAATTAATAATATTTTTGATTTGAATTATGATTTGAACATAGAAAAGCTCCTAAAATTATACGGGGGTTCCACAAAATGTTCAAGCTCTTGCAAATGTTCCGCGAGTAAAAGAAATTGGGAAACACTGAGTCGTAGCTCATAAGATTAAGTATACTTAATGGTAGAACAATGTTTTTATATGTTTTATATTTTACTATTCTTAAACAAGGTTGTGTATTTTAAATTATTATCCATAAATTTGATCATTGACTACACATTTTTAAATTTTACTAACATCAATAATTAACGCAAAACTTTTTAAAATACGTTTATATTATGGTTATAATTGGATTGTGCTACAGCGCTAGCGACAAAATCTGCAGCAATAGGTTCTAGAACAACGTATTATATGAAAACGATTTCGAATCTCGCTGAACGATGATCCGTAAATGGTCATCTCAGCTTTCAATATATGTATAGGATTAAAATTAATAATAATGAATTGAAATAAACTCCATTTGGCCTAAATATCGTATATAAGTCACAATCGCGTCTATTTAACTGGGCATTAGTATCGAGTAGAGTTATCTACTAATCTACACAATTTAATAATGATTTATATTACGGTGAATGTATGCATGTAAGTATATATATATATGTATAAATGTATATTGTATATGTATATTTATAATTGGGACGTGTGCGTATTACGGTTAACTGACTGTCGGAAAATGTTCTTACAATCAACCAAAGTGAAAGAATGTTAATAGAATAGTAGTGAGTATATATTATAGTGAATCGTATAGATTAGAAGAATTTGTTAACTATATGATCATTAATATCTCTCGCACCAACCTATATAGCGGCTTACTAACCATTATTGGAATTTTATGTTATATTAGCCACCATTCAAGACTATATCATTTGCGCAATTCAATTTAAAAAGTATAAGCAGAGTGAAAACTTATGTTTTAAATCATTTGGTTCGGTTCAAATTCATTCTTCCGATTGACATCATATCAATTTACAATATTCCGTAATAACGTCACATTAAAATAATGATATACTGCACTAGCATGTGATGATCGGAAAACTTATCGACCGAGTAATGGATACTCGAGTATTTGCCTGGCATTCTAAATAGTTCAATATAACTGCTCGTTGAATTTTAATTCGTTTCTAATATAATTTTATATTTTTATGAATATTCTTCACATTGTATTTGACTCGAATCCTATATTATATAATGACATTAAAACTGAAAAAACATGAACAATATGAGACAACAGGAAGGGGTAATCTTAAATAAATATTAGCCGAGAACAATAAACATTCAATAACCCGTAATGTGTGATGTACACTCAAACACTCGACATAATTTAATATATTATCTGTATCCGTAACCGTTAATATTTTCAAACAATTATTCTAGTTACTTTGGGGCATGGTGTGGTTACATTTAAATGATATAGCATAACCTTTAGTCCACGTGTTTCGATTTCGGATAGAATTTCGATCGATTAAAACGATTACATACTGTATTATACAGTTTGTGATTTTGATTCAGCTATATAATAATAATTATACGTGTAAGAAACGCTTCATCGACACTAAGCAATGGTATAAAACAAGTATTTAGGTATTTAAAAAAATGAATTTATTTTTTACAGATCCGAATTATTATTTGCAGTTGGTATTTAGTATGTAAATACACATATATATTAATAAACCCATTAGAATAAAAATATAATATCGTTATAAGTGGACAGGCGATTATTTCAACAAAAAGTCTGTTTACTGTGTATTTTAATGGTTTGGTGAGTTTGATTTATTCGACTAAATTATATATTGTCATGTATATATATATATACATATAATATAAAGTTAAGTTTATGAAACGTATGTACAGTTTACTTTCGAATTCACATTTTAACAGACTCGAGATTCATTGAATACTGCGCTGAAGATGAAAAACATCACTACAATATAATATAACATAATGTATAATCGCGAAGCACTGTATACCTCTATTTGTATAATAATAATATATACCAAATGCGATTATTATTGTAAACCGAATGCGCGTATTACTCGTATATAAGGTTGTACGATAGCGTTTTTGCGACCAGATGAAGACGAGTATGTATATAATAATAATAATAATAATAATAATAAATAATAATAATATAATAATATACTTGCGTACAAAAGCGGAGACACAGTAATATATCTTAACAATCGCCGTCTCTTTATGTACGCGCGTACCTATATAACATAATGTGCCTGTGCGTGTATTTATTTCTTCTGTACGCGTTCTCCGCGGAACATAATAATAATAATATAATAATAGAAATAATATGTCATATCGTGCTCTCGTCGGTATAATATAGACACTACATTACTATATCATTATATTATACATTGTATAACACCGAAAACGGATACCGGCGGCAGTGCGGCCACTGCTGGTGCACCTGTTGAGTTTGACACCGGTCAGTGGCGGCGGAATTTTTGCATGTCGCATCCGCGTGAATGTATATATATACATATATAGTTATATTGTATATAGTGCATATGCGTAGGCGTACTCGACATTATAATATATGCTTCAATATCGTTACAGTATTATATATGTATATACTATATATAGGTAGGTATCCTAAGTGTATGTATGTGTGTGTGTGTGCACTCGCCGTAGAGAGACGGGGTCGTCAATCACCCACGAGGTCCCCGCCGCCGGTCCGCGAGATCACGTATTGTATACACGCAAAATACAGCCAGGACACGACATAATAATACATATATATATAACCGCATATACAGCGTGAGTCGTACAATAAAGTGTACGAATTGTGTTATATTATTAAGGTTGTTTCTGCAGCGCGTGTTTGCCGCGATGAATTTACGTTTATATTTATGTTTGGACAAATTGTTTGCAGTCTACACACGTGAAATCGCGCCCGAAAAGAGAAAAAATAAACGGTAAGCGATGTATATGTATAACAGTTAATCGACAGACGATCGCGATGCAAATTTGTGCAATGTACGAGTAAAATAGTATTCAGTTCGACGTATTATATATATACAACGGGAATGATATACAAACATATATTCCCAGTAAATACATTTACTCTATAAACGGTGTCACAAACACTATACACTGGCGTCTGGCGTATATGATATTATTATTATCGATTATTATTATTTAATGATGTTTTTACCAATAATTATGAACAAAAACGACGATGGTGAAGTGAAAAGTGCCATTATCACTGAAAATGTCTTAAGTGTGGGATAAATAATTTTAATATTTATGAATGCATGATATGATTTTTAAAAGAGACTTTAACGCGCACGAGAATCGTTTATGGTAATTCCCAATACTAAATAAGTGTTTATTTATTTATTATTATTATATAATTTTGGGGGTCCAATAAATCAATAAATACATTTTCTTAGATTATGCTGTAAAATTGTCTCATCTTGATTAGTGGATGACATTGTTAAGACCTAGTTAAAAAATATTTGAACCTGTAATTAATCATTATAGAGTCAATATATAAAATTAATCATATCTATATTGTAGTATGTATACATTTATATAATCTCATATGCACCCATTGTTGGATAAATTCGTAGGTCAAAAGTTAAAAAATAATTAGGTTCTATACGAGTTGAAATTTCATGTAATTTTACTAAAATACAATGTGAGTTTGTCTCTTATACTCAAATACAACAATTTAACACATTTTCTTGATGTGTTATCGTAATATTAGTATTATTTTTGGTACCTATAAAATAGTCTACCATTTCACGAGATCCTTTTAAAGAGGAAATTGTCTGGCAGAAATATTTTATAAAATGTACGGTGACCGCGTGAGACGTGATTTCCAGCAATAGAATATTAATTCAACATTATATTATATACATAATATAATACCCGTGTTGTGCGCTAGAGTAACTAACAATAGAATAAACGTTTGTGTTTCAATGTCAATGTAAAATAAGCCCGACAACACAGTGATCTGCATTTATTTATATAATGAGTGCTTATAACGATATACAATTTTATTTCTCGATGTCCGTGTTTCAGACAAAGAATGCTGTTTAAATGCTAGCTGCCGAACTTGGATTTTCCGTCCGACGTTTGTCTACGTTCGCACCACGGACACAACCGTGATTATGATTGATCAATGATCAATATAAAAGTGAAAAAATAACACCGGCGCGAGACACTTTGTCAAATAAATCTGAGGGAAAAATGACAAGCGGGTAATTTCGACCAATCATTCAAGCCAAATCACATAGGTACCTAAATATATACAATGTACAAGACAGTGTAACGACAACAAACCCGATGACAATACGCTCGACTGATCGTTTCTAAAGTATCGAGGCTTGTTGTCCGGTTTTCAATACCGATAATATAATAGTGCCAAAATCTGGTAAGTAAATGTCATGATTTTTGAACCGATTTTAATAAATGCAAAATACAATCACATATATATATATTATTGTATTTCATTCACTTCAAGGATTGATTTGTATCCATACGACGATAAACTTACATTTTGACATATTTTTCCATACATTATCTATTCAATATAATATATAGCTTGAGTGGAAAAAATGTCATATTGAAAAGGAAAAATTGTTCGAATACCCTAAGCTCGATCACCATTCGTGATACTTTTGAGTATAAAAGTGTAAACTATGACGAAAAAATAATGGATATAAAAATAAAAGTATTATTATAGACAATAAAAATGATTTTATGATGACAGTTTATAAGGTGCTGTATTTGCGATTTTCTCGAACGTATCTATTATATTATTATGTTTATACACTGTCTAGACCAGGTCAGTTTGTAAAAGACACATTTGTATATCAATGACCGTACACTATATTTATTTAATTTTTTTTAAGCGACGACTCGTGCAGTTGTGCTAATTGATTACGGTAGATAGTATACCTATGTATATATACCATAAACATATAAATATCAAAAAACCGCGTATACAGAGAATGCCGACTCTCGACGTTGACAATAATAATAATCTTTGCCGTTCACGGAATATGTCGCGGGCGAGGATCTGTCGAAAATAAATTAATTCGATGTAACAAAAAAATAAAAAAATAAATAGAAGTAGAATATCCAGTGAAAGGCGATACGTCTTGGACCGGCGGTGACGGCGGCACTCGTCCCGCGGAGAAATCTGTTGGCATACAAAATACACACGTTCGAAATCCCATGACCAGACGGTCTGCTCCGTTTTATTATTATAATTTTTAATAGATACATAGATATATTTTTTATTACTATACGATACGAGTGTTATTATGCTAACATTCTATATTAACAACTTAATGAAGTCATCTACAGTGCAGATTAAGCTTGGAAAAAAATCGGGAGTACCTATTTTGTGTTAGTATACTATTTAAGTATATTAGATTTTTCTGTGTATTATAATTTTTAGAACATATAAAACTATAAGTATTTTAGGTATAGCGGTAATTAGTCTATATTGTTAATTCATTGTAATAAGACTATAAAATAAACATTTTGATTTACTTTGATAATTTGGATCAAATCATACACACAAACATACGCGTCACACCCTCCACATATATTATATAAAAAGTTGATTCTAAAGTAAGTATAAAAGTATAAAATCTAAAATTAACTAAAACAATGGACAATTTCAAATTTCTATGAATAATTCAAAAAGAGTAAAAGAATTTCGAAAATTATATCATGTTAAAAAATGATTTTATAAACATCTAAGTGTCTACGATTATTTTTTTTTTTGAGTTATTATACAAAAAAACATAATAGATTTTATCAAAAACTGGATTTGCGTAATTTTTTCTTATTAGTCCAATTATTTTGAAAATACTAGAAATTTTAACCTCTCTTGACATAGGTATAACTAATCCTTTAAGTTAGGGGGGCTAAATTCCTAAAAATGTTTTAGGTACAACAAATTTTTTTTAATTTGATTATTATTTATTGTTTAAAATTAAAATATTTCTTGTTTAAGTATACCTTTAAAAATTTAAAAAAAACAGAGTAAAATCTAATGATAATATTTTTAGGTCTTCTCCGTTTTAGGGGTTGTAGGAAAAGTGCTCCGTTCGGAGCAGCCGTCTGCAAGCTATACAAAAAACAAACCCCTATGTTTCTAATATAATATAATATGATTTTATGATAACAATTTACCACAAAGTTCAATGTGTAAAAATAATTGTAATCTGATTTAAAATTGAATGTTTATAATATATACGAAAATAAATTTTGAATTTAACGTAATTAAATTCTTACCGACATGTTATCTTTTGAATACGATGCATGCTTACTTACATTTACTATTATCACTAACGTTAAGTTATAGAAATATTGACGTTATAAAGCGATATGATTTGTATATAGTGTATTTTTATATGCCTACAACGAGTACAACACCTATATGCTTAAGATAAAAAGACGATTTTGAAAAAGAAAAATTTTTAAAGCCCCCACGATTTAATTTAACGCTTCACGTATTATTTTATCGAAGCGCTTCTGTAGTTCTGTCATCGACGTACGCGAACTATCACGTTAGGTTAAGTAAGGTTTTATTAGGTTAGGTCACGGTCATGATGGTAGTTGAGACGGTCGTCGACGGGTACTCGAATATTATAATAGCCGTATGGGGTAACGGCGGTATGGATGACCGCATTGCCGGACGCAGCGCAAGTATTGTGCCGATACACGAAAATCTGCTTAAACCTCATCGCTACGTTGTCGCCGGTTGCGTCTACCGACCATATATGCATTTAAATGAGCGCAAGTATCACAATAATATGCGTATTTAAGAATACGCCCGCGCCGCCGTTTGTGTATATTATAGTAGTCTGATTATTCTTCGTCAAAACGATACGTATACAGAAAAAAAACCTCTAGAAACCTTGGCGGCACAGAATTAATAATAACCGTTTATCTCCTGCACAGCAACGCCACAAAAGTCTCTCAATCAAGAGTGAGGTAGAGAGATAGAGTGAGCGAGAGTGATTTCAGGCATTATGTTTGTTTCATTTTTTTTTCTTTCACTCATCCTTACTTAAATGGGAACTCCAAGGTCCCCAAGTATAGTGGATCAGATGAATACGAAATAAACGAGTACTCAGTGATACAAAAATATTACAAAACCATTTATTTACAAAACATGTTTATAGTAGGAAAGTATTTTTCAACAATATCTCGTCGGAGAACTAAGTATAGTGTTGTGTACTTTAGCTAGAATTAATGATTATTAAATAGTATACAAATACAATTTTTAATTTTTTTTTTTGTATTAAATATTTATATATATAAATAAATATATATATATATATTATGTCAAATATAGGATTGCGTTTTGTGTAAAACTTTTTATCTATTTCTCCAATTATATTTTAAATTACATAAATATAATATAGCTAAAGGAACTAAACTTTTAAATAAGAATACTACTACAGTTATAAGAATTAATGTAACCAATAATAATAGTACCTAATGATAATAATAATAAAAATAATATAAATAAAAAAAAATGTTTATGACAATGTTAGTTAAGAGGTACTTAATACAGTTCATAAAAAAAAAAAAATAATAATAATAAAACAACCAAAATTTGCTTATATAAAAAAAAAAAATAATAATGATAATAAATTAATCGCATAATAATAATAAATTAAATGTCTGCACAATAATAATTACAAAATTACAATAAAAACTTGAAAAATTAAACCATGTTTTATTCATAGATTTTAATTTGAAAAAAAAAAGTAACGTTTGGTAAAGAGGCAGGACGTACATTCAAAAATGCATGTGGAATAACGGTTTGCATTCTGGGTCTTGGCGGTGTCATAATATTTTTATAAAACAAAAAAAAATTAAAATAGAAAGTAGAAGTATTACAATAATTAAAAAAAAAAAAAGATCGTATGAAACGAAACGATGCGCGTCGTATGCAGTTCGTCCGAGACTCGCACAGGCTGAATTGTAATATAATATACGATAGTCGAAAAACGGGGCAGACGGAGCGGACGGATTTTTGGCCGCTGCTCTGTGATGTCACGGGCGGACGAGTGTTCGTTTTCATAGATCGAGCGCGTCGTAAATATTATTTTATTAAAAATAAAATGGATAAATGTAAAATGGTTAAAGAACAGAAAAATCGTGTATATAATATGATGATGATGATCGCACGTGAATACGAAAAATGACGTAAATCGAACATGCAACGTGACGTGCATGTGCATTATTAGGAATGATGGATGTGTATATATATATATATATATATATGGAATGATGTCATATAAGCGCCGCCAGCTGGTCCACGTGGGTGCGTTCGCGCGTGTTGCGGCGAACGGTTTACAGGCACGTGTTGATCGTCTTCCTGTACTGGCACACGCTGCACTTGACCTCGCAACACCACAGGAAAGTGCAGTTGCACCGCTCGGACACCAGGGCCTGGTGGGTCTTGTAGCCACGGCCGCAGCACATCAGGTCGCACCCGTCCACGCCGATGGACGACTCGTTGCAGGCGCGACCGTGCGTGCCCAGTATGCCCAGGCGCGGGTTCGGATCGCAGAACCCGGGCGACGGTTCCAGGTACACCAGGTCCTTGGTGCCGGGCGCCTTCAAGTCCGGGTTGTACGGTTTCAGCTGGAAGTTGTACCTGTTCCGACCGCCGCCGCGCCTCCTGCCGCCGCCGCCGCCACCGCCGCCGTTCTGCTGCTGCTGCTGTTGCTGCTGTTCGAGTTGCGGCTGCTGTTGTTGGTCCTGCGGCTGTTGCTGTTCGTAATGCTTGTTCTGCGCGTTGTCCTTGCTCCTCAACCGGCGCAGACCGCCAGCGTTGCCCACCATCACCCTGGACGCGCCGTCGAACCTGTCCTTGAGGTTGTCGCCGATCGAACGGAATATGGGCAGTCTCATCCAGCACGTCTTCACGGTGCACGAGCCCGACATGCCGTGACACTTGCATTCCTGTTTCATCTCCGATTGTACGTGCTGAAACATTAGAAACCGCGAGGTGAGGTTAGTGACATGCTGCATAATATATATATATATATATATATATATGGTAAAATTGTTGTATAAAAGCAATCGCAGGGCTGCCTATATATTACACGTATAAGGGTTGATCGACAATTGTTCAAATTTACTTCCCTCGTATTTTGTTAATAATCAAATATCATTACGCACGTTCCAGTATATAACAATCGCATTGTATCGTCGATTTATAATTATGTATACGTGTAGGTAGGTATAAGGGAAAAATATTATACCATTTACCGGAGGAAGTAGCAGTCTATAGTCAGTGTAGACTGCAGAGTAATACTAATATGGTTGTTTTCGGGACATCTCTGCCGCAGAACTAGTCAAACGACGTGTAGCAAATATGATGGTACATAATAATAGAATATTATTATTTAGACGAGTATACACGAGTGTTGCGATGTCACGAATGGAATGGTGCGATACGACGAGAATAAAATCAACGTACGATTTGTCCAGTGATTTGTCATCATCGACCACCAACTAGCCTAACCAGGAATTCTGAGACACACGATGCTACTAAACGCGCATATAATATCGTGCCGAGACGACCTTGGAAACTCGTCAACGCACGGGTCCATGGCCCATTTATGCGTCAGTCGCCAACTTGCGGGTCGACCGATTTTCTGAAAAATCTTGACTGCGGATGACCGCTCGACTTACATCCCATGCACACACACACACATATATATAAAATTTATACAGAGTACGCGTATAGCGCGCTCACCTCTTTGCCCGCGCTCGTCACAATAAACATATTGTTACACGATGATAATAGTGATAATACACGTATATTATACATAATATAATATGATAATGAAACCACCACGGCGATGGCGTACCGTGATTCCGGTGCGCAGTGATCTCGACGTAGTATAAATATATATAAAGGAGGTACACGTGTATATACATTGTATATAATAATGTTATATATTACGTTGGTCGAAATTCAAAAGTAACGCGCGGAGCAATCGTCCGAAACTAATCTCGCCGTGTGCCACCCACGAGTATAGTAGAGGTACTATATATATAATGCAATACGCGTTTTATACCTATCAATGTACCTCCGCGCGCATATATTTTACGAAAACGTGAATAACATAAAAAAAAAAAACCAAAAACCGCGCGGAATAGGATAGGTATACGATAAAATATTATATTATAGGCGTACCCCGGACGGTACGTAAATTATAAGCACGTCAAGTTGTTCAGTTGTATTTGAAATATATAATGATATTTATCCAGCACCGCGGCGCGTATTGCCAAAACGTCTATCGACTGGAAATTATTATTATTATTATCGTATCGCTTCACTCATTGTCGGGAGACCGCTATAGAGCTGCAACAGTGTATGCGGTCGCGGGAAGAGTAATAATATTAATGATAATACATATTATTATTATAACGACACAAACGGCCGTTTTGAACGGTATAAATAACGCCGCGCGGAACAGACGCCACACGGACGTCTACCTTCTCCTCCTTCCCCACTACCGACCAATCGTCGCGATCGTCACAAATGCAAACGAACGCGCGATCGTATTATTATTATTATTATTATTATTATTATTATTATTATGTCCGGATAAAATATCGTACCCCTCCGGCGGGCACACAGGCGGTTGCCGATAGAGGTTGTGCCCGTCGTCGTATTATATTAATGTGCGTATTATATTATAAATAAACGCGCAAATCTATTTTAATCGTAAATCGTAATTAGACGGTTTCGAGTCGCGTCGGGATTGTCATCGCGCGTTTGTGTGTTTCACATGGCGCGGCGGCCGGCCCGTCGTGGAAAAACTGTTGAAAAGGTAAAATATAAATGAGTAAATAATATAATACATTATTATAACGTATTGCGTTGCAGAAGGTCTATTGTGAAAAAAAAAAAAAGGCGTACAAGAGAGAGTACGAGAGAGACGCGGAGACGAGCGAAAATCAATGACGGAAAAAAAAAAACCGACCAAGACTATAGAAACGTCATGTAAGATTCGAGATCATATAATTGACAATGTCAAACGGGGTGAAAGCTAAAATTATTCCTCGTATTGTCATGTCAATTACACCGCTTGATGTAATGCTGCTGCCGGGCACACACACGCACACACACACACACACACACACACACACACACACACTACGCTCGTGGGTCTCTCGGTTTTATAAGTGTAGTGTGGTTTTTTTTTTTTATATTTTTTTTTATTTTTCCGCTCGTTCCGCTACGTCTTCGGCTCGTACGACAACGCATATAACTATACGCATGTCGTCGTCGTCGTCGTCCGGTCCGGTCCGGAGACCATCGTTATGCGTATAAGTATACACGCCGCGTATACGCGTATTATAATGTACAGGACAATTGGCGCGCGCACGCGTATTGACGATCTATCAAAGCTCCGGGGCTGCTGCGGGGTACAGCGGTGTGCGCCGTTGCTGACTGTCTTGTTGATAAATTTATTGTGAACGCTTTTCAATGGGGCCGGTGGCGGCGGTGGCGGCTCGCTGTCAGTCGCGATTATCTATTACGCAGCGCAGTCTTCTTCATTGATGGTGACTATTTTCGTGACGTCATCACTTATTCTCATGATATCATTGTCGTATAGCTACGACCGGCCACATTATCGCAATATTATTATATACTGCTGCTTCTTCTATTTCGCGTATATATCTATGTATATATATATATATATATACAACCCTACCACAGTATATAATAAAATGTCCTCGTCCGATTCTTCCCAGCGGCTATGTGTACGCTGCAGGACTCGTCTTCTCATTGTCGCATGTTCTCTCTATACACAACCGCCCCTCACCGCTCCTACATATATTATACATAGTCATCCGTTAGAAACGCATTTAAATTTATACCACAACCTACTTGCTGTATTATGTAGTACTACCTAATATATATATAATAAATGAATACCGTGATACGTGTATGTGTCTCGCGTCGGAGACTTCAACGACTCACGATTCAGTGACTGATTTCAGACTTGTTCGTTTAGGAGTGGTAAATTTCATGAAATTAGCTTAAGCGCGAGACGTTTGACGGGTCTAACAGAAACCAGTAAAAAAACATCTAAAACCTTCCGTTAATTCTTAAATACATGTTCTAGTCGTAATTATAATGCACATACCCAAAAACGTTAGCATATTATACGTTTATCTGTATATTACGTTTTATTAAGCTTATTGCACTTGACGAAAACTATTGCAATGCACAGACGCAACAATCGAAATCGATGTGCGTAATATCATTGATTTTATAAAATGGTAATATCAATAATATAGTTTGTTGTACGGATTTTGTCAGAGAAAAACGTGAAATAGTACGCATATTATTATATTATTCAACACGCCTGCAGCTGCAGTGGTGCAAGTGCAGCCGGATCGGTGCATCGCGCTGAATTCGACGAAAAAGTTGTATATATATATATATATGTGTGTGTGTGTGTGTGTATTTCTATTTCTATTTTTTACTCTTTAGAAAAAACTAATAAAACAATCGATTCCCTAAATCCGGGCCGTACTGCAGTGTGTACAGCGGCAAATAGACGTGCTCGCATCGTGTGCGTATATATATACATTTTACACGCAGCACGAACACAAACGCATAAATAATAATGTGATATACATATTATAATACAGTGGGTACGACGTGTGGTAGATAATGTACTGCTCCAGGTACTAGGACCGCGGTCGAGGTATGTAATATATATGTATACGGTCCGTTTCGTGTATAATATATAGGCAGGTACAATAGGAAGTAATATAGTGAAATAATTACAACGAACGGTGCGCGGACGGGTGGCGGGGAAACCGCACGCTGTGATATGCCGCCGCGACGACGTGGCCAGGCCTTGTTGCGGCGGGGGTGGGGAGGGGGGGGTGGAGGTAGGAGGCTGTCCAGGGTCCATTATAATATACGGACGCGCGCGCGTGCGCGTGTGTGCGCGTGTAAAGCTCGCGGTGCGGTAAACACACGCGTGTGTGGGTGGCCCTCGACGGCGACTACCGCGACGACGACTACGACGACGACGACGACGACGATGACGTCCGTGCGGGGCGGCGGCGGCGTTTTAGTCATGGCGAGCGCGCGCGGTGAGCGTAGCGAAACCCGCCGGACGCGGGGCGGCGGCGGCCAGCGGGTCATGATGCTGCCCGCCGCAGTATAATAATAATAATAATATACGGTACATGATAATAATATTATTATGATAGATGCCGCTCACGTTGTACGACCCGTCGCGAGGTAAATAATATTATATTATATACGGCGACGGCGATCCGTCTATGTGTGTGTGTGTGTCTCTCTCTCTCCGTGTGTGTCGCTCGCTCGCTGGTTCCGACACACGCGCACACACAAATCTATTTAGATACACTTCTCTCGTGAGCCCACCGCCGCCGCCGCCGCCGTTGTCTCTCGCGCCGCCGGACCACACGGTGTTAGGAGAGAATAAATTAAAAACAATATACGTAATAATATAATAATAATAATACCGATAATATTATGTATATATATATATATATATATATATGCACACAGGTATTCCGCCGCTGTGTGCGCGATGCCCCCTCCGAGTTCGGTGATTTTTTTTTTCTTCCTTATTCTCGCGTGCACGAGCGATCGTTATTAATTGTTTTAAGTCGTATACGTCGCGTAGGTATCTGTGTGCAGCTCGGCGGCCGTTTTATTATTTTCCCTGTGAGCTCCGGCGCGGCCTTACCGCCTTGTGTATACCATTGCTTATATATATATATATATATATATATATATCGATATTAACGTGTATGCGATCGCATATATAATAGGACTCGATATGGTTTGGCCTCGAAAACGAGTGGGGGAGGCGAGCAGTGAGGAGACTTACGCTACAAGGGTTGCAGCATGAGTATGTGCAAGGTACATAGAGAGTTCGGAGCTCGGTTTAATGATCCGTTTTAAGTATATATGAATCTAATAAATCTTATTATCTATATAAAAATCTTATGAGAAATGTAAAGTTATGTTGTGATGTGATCCAATCATTTTTGTAATTATGTACGAAATTTATATTGAAATCGAAAAAGAGTATTGAAAATTCAACAATAGTCCACAGATCAATAATATCGACTTTAGTACACTAGAAAATCACCAAGAATTTACGTATTTAAAAACGTGCGCTTGTGCAATAACGCCAACAACGATCTAAAATAAAGTTACTCTAAAAAAAACATCTACAGTTAAATATGTATTGGACCTTATTGTATCACGACTTATATGGATGAATATTAATTAGCAACTAGACACCATCATTTAATATTTATTCTGAAATAAAATCACCGGATGTATGTAATATATTTGCACATTATACGTGAACGACCACTATGTATATTATATATTTCATATATAATATCCGTTTCACGCGACGGAACACTTGCCCGCAGCAAGTTTAGTATTATATATATTTATTTGGAACATAATATTTTAAAATGTAAAGTAAGTATAATAATATTATTATGTGTTTTAACATATACACGCGGTCCCCGCCGCCGCCGATTTGTCGTATTTTCGATGTTTATGTTATATTTAAATTGAGACGACGGCAGCGACGGCGGCAGTATCACCGCGCGGAGGATAACCGGTGACCCGGGCCAACCAGACGATGGAAAAACGGTCAACGGCAGCAGACGTGGATAAAAATGAATAATATTACTTCACACACGTACATACAATATTATATGTGTATACGTGTGTGCGTGGACAAAAAATAAAAAATAACAAATATGAAGAGTAAACCGCATACCAAACGACTAATCAAACTACTATATACCGTGTGTGTGTGTGCAACAACGGTTGGTGGCGGTGGCGGCGGCAGTATACCAAAGCCGTTCATGCGACAAAAATCTGTTGAAACATATTTGAAAAAATTTCCCGCCGGGATTCGGTTTTTTGTCATTTTTTATTTATCTGTTTTTTTTTTCGTCCCCGACTAGAGATTACTAGTTGTACTGGTGCTGCTGATGCTGCTCCTACAACTACCACTGCCACTGCTACTACGTATATACTCTTGTGGCGCACACATTTATATTAACAATTCTCAGCGGTGTGTCACTTAAACGTTTTGGTCCGGGAGCGAAATTTTCAACTGACCCCTTTTACGTGTTTTTTCTTTCGATTTTATTGCTGACGCATAATATACTGCTATAAAAAAAACTATTTCCACAAAAACCGGTTAACCATATGATAACTCTGCACTTTTCCACTAAACGAGGAAACGACCGAATTTCCTTTTCAGTTAAACAATCGAAATGGTGCTTAAATACCAAAATCTATTGAAAATTTTTTGAATAACGTGATGTAATACTAATAGGCTGTAGAACAATTTGTAGAAAATGAGTTAAGAAATTTTGAAAAAAAAATAATGAAATATTGAATATTCTATCAAAACTTAAACTACAATTTACCTACACCCAAAAATCTGGGACAATGTGTCCACGTGATTCCTTTTATAACATGATAAATAATGATTCCATATAATATTCTGCCCATAATAACAATATTTATTTTACGATATCTAAGGAGACGTTAATTGACACTCACCATGCGGCCGGCTTCGTTGTTGTGCAGGTTCATCTTCTCCCGGAGGCTTCGGCCACGCTCGCCAGTGTCCACGAACATCCTAGCGAACTTGTACCCGAAGTCTATGTTGTCCGAGCAACCGCCCCACTCCCAGTCCTTGACGCCTGGCACCGAGTTCTGGATGTATGGTCCACGCCGCTGGTGTGTGGTGTCACACGTGCACGTCTCGATCACGCCCTCCGCGCACGCCCTGGACACCGCGTGCGTCACGCCCGCGCTGGTGATCGCATAGATGAACGCCGTCTCCCTGAAACCTGTGGATCATACAACGTACGCCCACGCAACACATATGTTAATAATTTCATCGATAAATCGACCGTTTCGGATTTACAAAACATTATTAAGTTGTCGGTGGATGAAGGAAGTGTTGTGAGGCGAAGAGGAAATACCAAAATCGAAAACGAAAAACACTTATAAACGACAGTTATAGGTACATATATATATATATTTGTGTGTACGATAATACCCACACAGTCACGCGCACACGAGAACATTTTTTTTTACGTGCTCATGTATTATGTCGTAGTGCACACTCGTGTGTGTACGGTCCAATCAATCAACGCATCGAGTCCACCAGAGTAGTAAATGCACTTTGTATTTATATAATAATAAGTATATGCGCACGTGCGCGTGTTTGAACACAAATTCCGATCGCATACCAATACAGTTAATTAAGATGCACGTCAACGGCGACAGCGACTTCGACGACGACGGTTTTTGTGGCTACGCGAGATACTTCCGTCATCACAGGCGTCGTCTTTTCTGGACCTAAGAAACTCGTTTACGCGCGTGCGTGCACATACATTTAAAACGTACTATCCGATACTCGAATATTATGTGATTCGATCGTACACTGCACTTATTACGAAAACGTATAATATTCTTAATTATTATTAACTTCAGAGAACCAAAGCGGCGTTTCATACTAATATATTGTTATACATTTCGCGACAAGTTACCAATGAAACGTCATATAAAGACATATTATGCTATAATGCACACGGTCTTATATTATGTGATACTTATCTTGAACACGGATCGATGAATAACTTGATAAAACATAAAACATGGTATCATCGTGTCGTAACATTTATTATCTTTTGAATAATTATTATAATATTATGTATATTATATAGATACAATTATAAATTGGACGTGTTTTCCGGAGCATAAAAATATACCAAGTTGACATAATTGAAATTTTGTTTAAAAAAAAAAGTATGTAGATTTTATTCCCGTTTGCCGAGTAAACTACACAGTTACTCGATTTCTGGCCACACACGCATCTGGATATTTATCGACTACAGTGTAACGAAATTGCATTGACAAGACGATAACTAATTAACAATAATGTATAGTAATAACATATATTATCATATTGTATATTACCTTTATATAAAAATAAATTGCCATTACCTGACTTTGTTTTTGACAATAATCGTAAAGTAATTTTTTATAATATATTTTTAAATACAGACAATATCTGTTGAATCATGGGCTCAATCATATTTCACGTTTTATACAAATTTAAATATAAAAAAGTTTTATCTGCAATTTAAGTGGATCAAATTTTTAATTATCAAATATTATTATTTCAAGCATAGTCATGGATATTGGATACCAGTACCTAGTTACCACGGTATTATAATTATTTACAATATTACTGTGTTATATAAAAATATATAGCAGTAGTCGCGTTACTACATAGGTCCGTGCATTGTTCGCGTTTTGAAAACCGTATAAAACCATAGCGTACACAATAGTAATAATAATCGAACGTCAGCGCGGTGTCGGCGATTACGCGTTATACTATTATGATACACCGTCGGTTCTTATACATTTACGACGGTTAAATCGTAAAATATGTATAACGCCTGTCGCGACTATATACTACATTATTATTATTATTATTATTATTATTATTATACGTGTGAGCATTGGACGACGACGACAACGATACGGATAATTGCCATACGACGACGACTGCTGCCGTGCGTATAATTATATTACGGGAAGACCTGCGATGACGACCTCACGCCGCGGCGGTATAATATACGCGCGTACAGCGACCGATCCCCTTTTCGGAAAACAGAAAAGAATAATAATAAAAAAAAAATGTTAAAAAAAACCTCCCGACCTAAACCCGTCGAATAAATAACTCGCGCAACAACAATACCGCGACGACGACGACGACGATGATGATGATGATGACGATGTTATAGTAATATCGTAACGGTGGCGATTTCACGTGAGTGCTGCTGATGCAGTGCGACGAGGTGTATATGTATATAGTAGGTATGCCCGCACCGTGGGAGCGTGTTCGGACGTGCAGTGCATTTACACGGCACCACCCCCGCTCGTACGGGATTCCGCCACCGGCGCGGCGTCGCGAATCGGCTGATGGAAAGAAAAAACCTCCCTCATCTGGCCACGAAGAGAGAGCATTGTGCCTACATATATATATGTATAGGTACTTATTATTATTATTATAATATTATACTATACCATCATATGTGTTATAGGTTATATATACTGCACGGGGTTAACAATATCTCATATTATTCTATACATGTATAAATATATATATATATATATATATATATATATATATATATATGGTTAGGTACGCGCGTATTACACTGCACGTGTAGAGTGCCTACCCATGTCAGTAATGCTACGGTCGTCGCGCGTGAAAAACGGGAACGGAAATTATGTACGGCACATAAATCTGCAGCAGACCGGTCGTATATGTGAGACGCGTCGACGACTCACCCCCCCGGGCGGGCAAACCGATGTGATATATTTTTATTATTATTGCAGTATACGGCCGGTGTAGGTATGTGTATATAATGTACATAACTTAAAAGGTGGGAAACGTGTGTGCGATAATAATACGAGACACATATACGTCCTTCGCACTGTCCTATACGCTCAGAATATACTGCTGTCGCACTAAAGGCTATTATTAATACACATTGTTATATCATGTCACCACCACCACAGAGTGGCTACTCGTATTATATTTCTCTTTTTTTTTTTTCCACTACCTATCCCGACCATGCGTGTCAAAGTTTACGCGCCACAATCATCGTCAACGACCGGCGGGTGGTCCAGACCCGAATACCTTGCTTCGTAGAATACTATATACGCGCGTTCTAAAATACGTTACGCGATAGTATATAGGTAATATCATTATACACCAGAGGCGGCGGAGGCGTGTAATTTTACCATTTTAAATCATCATATACCTACATATTTATATTAATATGGTCGCGTCTTTCGGCGGTTTTCGTATAGTTCTCGGACGCGACCGACCGACTGACCGCAGCGGTTAAACGATTACTATCGAACGATCTGTACACGGATAAACGCCATCCCCGGCCGAATATATTAATATTGTTGTGTATATTAAAATATTATATTGGTAATAATGCGCGAATCCGGTATCTCGACGCGGCCAAACCGGATTTCACGACCGACGTGAACGCGCCGCCGTTTCCTCCGCGCCACGGCAACGGAAGCAATGGCGGCGGCGCGGGAAATCCGATACACCAGTTGCGCGAGTTTTCCAAAAGTTTCGACGTGTTTCCGTTACGCCGCGCCTCTAGGCGACCGCCGCCCACTGCAACGCCCGCGCGTAAAGGTCATGCAGACCCCCGCACTCGAGTGTAAACGTTCTTCGAAAAACGGGTGCTCATGCAATGTGTATCCTAACCGTATACCGCACGTCTGCTGTACAGGTATACGTCTTCTCGTCGCAGTAACAGAGAATACACGACGAACGTTATAATATTAATATTATTGTTAAAAACGATAATATTACGCATTTGTTGAACACACATATATATATATATATATATACACGCATTTATAGACACCGCCACCGACAGGTATACACTATATATTATTAAAGTACCCGACGAAAAAAAAAACACACACACACACACACAAACACGTTTTTCTAAACGAAATAATTTGACTGGTTTACAGTGAGCGTGCAACCCGTCAAATAAAAGACACGTATGTATACCTTAAATCGTGTAATAAATAATATGCCCGGCGGACGGGTGATTGTGGCGGGGGGGGGGATCTGTTCGGGCACGCCGCGGGAAACCCTATGATGACGTTATTAGTCGACTAATAATCCGACGGTGGCGGCCGGGAGGTCTAATGTCAACACGTTCTTCTCTTTTCTTCCCGTCGTCGTCGCGGCTCGTACACACACACACACACACACGACATACGATTTATCCCCTTACTTCTCCGCCGACAGCACTCGTACGCGACTGTATACGCTATTGTTTTTTTTTTCTGCCGTGCATTACTATTATTATTATTATGCGTACGACGACGTTGTTATAATATTATGTTATGTGTTTGTATATTATAAATAATAATATGTTATATTATTATATTATACCCATACGCTCGCGTTTATTATTATTATTAGGTATTAAATCGTACGACAGTAGGAGGACGTATAATAGGCATAATATGATATCTCGTCGAGAGGCTGGCGGTGCGGCGCGCGATCGTCTTCAACGACGTCCGACGGTGTGTGTGTTCGGTCGAGATAAACGCGTTGCGGTTTCACCGCTGGACAAACGGGTTAGATTTTAAACGTTCGATTGATACGACACATTGTGCGTGATGTGTGTGTGTGTTCGTATCACTATTATTCAGATATATATATATATATGTACAATCTAGTAATATGTGTGTAGTAATCGTAATGCGTTTAGGTTCCAGTAGTACAAATTAATATATTATAGGCGGTGTACCACGGGTTGCGTGAGGTCACGTGACTTTTAAACGTTCCTACCTTGGTTCCTGTACGTATATATATATACATACATATAAAAACACATTCGGATTTGTATAAATTATATCGGTCCATAGATGCTTAGTACTGATACCACATTTTTCATCCAACGACTTTATATGCGTTTTCCTCCGTGTAATGAATTTTCATAAGAATCCGATCGTTATCGTCCGAATATTATAATCGTCGTGTAACCGTGGTAGGTTATAATAATACTTTATCTGAAACTCACGAGTTAGATCGCATAGTACATACGCTTGTGTGTATGTGTGTGTGTGTGTGTGTGTGTGTGTGCGTGTCTGTCTGTCTGTGCGCTATTTAAGTATACGTATACAGCTATATGTATATATATATATATAGGACGCGTGCACGATGGTGGACGACGGCGGTCAATCGTCGTTGTCAGACAAATATCCGAACGATTTATTTTATAATAATATAATAATAACGAAACGCTGTAATATGGTATTCGAATTTTAATTATTACGCAAGATTCGAATCTAAACAGTGTATTTATTCCACTGCCAAATGTGTATACGATATAAACAAATAAGAAAAAATTAAAAAACGAATATTATGTAAATATTTAACATTTTTACCATGTACACGATATAATAATATACAGAAATAATATGTCAGCGCCGCCGTCAGCACGTATAACACCGAACGGCGGATAATTCGAATTTATTGCTCTAGTCGGTGTACATAATATTCAATACAATTGATTGCCGTCGCCGCCGAATCACGCGAAAAAACTCTTCGCGCTTAAACCCGTTTGAACACAATTTTTATCTTCCGGAATATGGCGCGAGGCAGATAGGTACCTATATATTATTATTATATTTTTTTCGTGAAAGAAAAAAAAAATGATGTCCATTAAAATATATATCGTGGCGTCCGTATGTAACGACGTCGTTTTACATGCGGTTCACACGATTCGTTTACATAATTTAATCTTTTTTCCCCTCTGCTGTCTCCCCCCTCCCCATACGCGTCTACTAAAAATATAATATACTGTCCCGCGACGAGTATACCTATAGTACCTATACGTATATAGGTACCCGAGGCGGTGGACACGTCGTCAAGCCACATACACACATACAAACACACATACGCATACACACATAAACTCGGGCGCGCGCGACAATAATAATATTATTATTATTACATTTTCCAGTCGGATGCGACGTGATAAAGACACGTTTTTTATCTCTGCCTCTCGATTTTCCCACCCCGTTCACACGGTGATCGTCGACGACGTCGTATGATGGTCGTGTACGCGTTCGCGATAAAATCGTATCACGCCCGAACTGAAATGATACTTGGGTAGAAAAAAATCTGTGTATATATATATATTGTAATATATAAAAAATTAAATAATAAACGAAACGGACGGCGGCGGCGGCAATAACAATATACATATTATTATAACAATAATCGTCAGTGTATAGTAGCGGAGCGGCCTGCAGGTCTGCCCAATAAAAATAGTAATATATACCTACACGACGGTGACTGCTACAGTATAACGGTGGCGCAAAGCAGGAAAACGCGTATACCTCTCTCTATATAAGTATCTAATAATAATATTATATGTACACCATATATAACATTATAATATACGTATAATATGTGCGTACCTATAAGTTATTATTATTATATTGTATAGGTAATATAATATTATAATACAGAGATATTACTACGTTGCAGAGCAGAGTACATAAATATCGCGGACACCCGGTCACCGGGACGGGTAGTATGCACACGGTATACGTATATATATATACATAATATGATAATATAATACGCGTTTGACAATAATATTTTTTACGATATTGGACGACCCGTCATCGTGTATATTATACACTGCACGCGTACGCTGGTATAATAATAATAATAATAATAATGTTTCCTCGTCGAACCCAAGTCATAACGTAATATTATTAAAATGCTGGAAGTTTCGTGGGTAATATTATACATATATATGTGTGTATAGTTGTTTGACCGTCGACCAGAATATAATATATAATAATGATGGTGTATACACGTATGAAATAAGATTGACGATAACCGTCGATATATTCTATAATAAATAATATCACTATCGTTTCCCCGATCGTCTTCAGCTCTTATACACATGCGTATATATAATACCTATAGATATAATAAAATAAAAAAAATTCAATCTTTATCCGACCACGATAACTTTATATGTTAAACGAAGAGTTCTCTTTATAAACATCGCCATTATATAATAATATACGCCAAGTACCTACGTACCAAAGTGTTTGAAATTGGGACGAAAAATTTGTTGTCTATACTTTCATACGTCAATTGATTAATGAGAAATTAAAACGGCCGAATAACGTTAAGTTATCGATGGTATTATAATAATTAATAAGTTTTAAATCAATCGCCGTTTTAAATAATTTGTAACTTATAATGGCTATATTATAATCGGTTTGTCATTAATATTAATTTATCGTTATTTGTTCATCGATTAATAACAATTTAGTCCTAATAGCATCATAAAATCAACAAATCAAGATAATATTTTAGAAATCTGTAATTAAGGACAAAATTATAAATACAATCTTATGCCACGCATGCATCGATGGCCATGATGCAATTTTGTCGATAAACGATTTATTAATAAAATAATGACTTTATTTAAAAATTGTATTTTATCGATGTTATATACATTTTTAAATCTATGAAAATATATATTATGTAAATAAATATGTCGATAGATTAAATGTCACGGAACGATATTTTACGTCTCTATAGGGACTACACAGAATACAGCAAACGGCTATGGCACGTGCGTGATCCAACGATAACACTGCCTAGTATGTAGATGTGATCTGGGCGCCTGAACGCATAATATGTGTCGATAAATGCTTATGAATAATTATTTTTCAATTAATTGTTTTTATTGGTTTTTTTTTTGTCTTTATCTACAGGCATATCAACGTAAGACTAAATAAGCGTGTGGTTTGTGTTTATTTATGTTCACTTTATTAGTTACCGAAAATAATGAAATAATAAATATTATAGGTATATAATATCATATAAAAACAATATATAATACTGTCTGTATACACGTATAAGCATGTATATTATACTTCAATAACACTCTTGTTACGTCAATCGAATTGTTTATGTTCACGGCGGAGAACACGAATATCGTAAATAAGTCTTCATAATACACCATAACCTCGATATGTTGTATACAATAAGATGATTTATATATTATTATAACTATTTTATCGATAGAGTATATATATATACGCACATACCTCTATAGAAATACACCACACACAGACTTTATTATAATATAATAATATTGTATGTACCTTATTTTGTTGGTGAACAATGCATAACTTACAAGTATAATGCGCTTTTAGCGTAATTAACGTGAATTTAACGGTATCATAATATAATAATCAATACATTGTATTAGGTACAGCCATATGCCAATCCCAGGGCATAACTGGTTAACAATTTTCCTGGGTAAAAGCTTTGTAACTTGTATGTCATCGCCAACGTTGATGACGTAGTAGTGTTAATTCGCGATTAAGTCGATATGGAGATTTAATGTTTTTTTGACAGGCTTCAACGATTCGTCATTATGTATATATAGTATACGGAGGAAGTTGAGTCATATTATGTTTTATGAATTTATATATATATACATATATATACATATAATAGAACAATAAATTATTTTTCAACGACTTATAAATGATATAGTATTTTCTATAATATATGGGTAGGTTAATTAAGTTATTTATAATATAGTGTAATTTTACTTGTATTTTATACGATAAAATAAAATGATCAATTTTAAAATAAATAATATAATAATATGATTTACCTCTGTCCACAATTTTCCCAAATAAGTTTTTGCCAGTTAAGAAGTTTTTAGTGGAACAGTTCCAACGTCTGTTCCGGAACTGGTGCTGACACTCTTGCAGTGCCATATTGACGCCTCTACTGATTGCTTGTAATACACCTGGATGTTCGCGAATCATCCTCCTTTGTTTATTGCGTAGTAATGTCAATGACGATGTGTCCATAAGCATCAAACCCGGAGTCATAGGAGCCAAATTATTAGGTTCGCCAGCTTTTGCAATTCCCCTATTGATAAAAATGAAATATATATTATATAAAATTGTTGTTTACCTACATAATTTAAAAAAAAAAAAAATTTAAAAATATTATATTATGCTAACAAAATTGATACCAAAAGTCTTATATTAAATACGGGATCTTTTCTCACCAATTTTTGTAAATGTTACTTTGTATCAATTAATTTTAATAACAAATTCTTAATGATAATATAAGTATATTTAAATATTTTCATGTTATAAGCGTTACATAATATTAATAATAATGTAACGTATAGTGCTTAGATACTAATACTATAATATTTTCCATCAAAGCGAACTACGAAATAAATAATAATATATAATTCCACCATAACTTAATAATTCATTCACTCGTAAAACTATAATATTATCTATAAATTAAACGTATATTGTTTAATGCATATGATAGATAGCCTAACTACAATATTTTTTTAAATATATATATATATATATATATATATATATTTATTCTATACAATCTCATCGATGTTCCCAATAAACGATCGATTTATTTTTCGATTTTTCTTGTACATACCCCGGGGGTTGGGATTTTAACATTACTAATACATAAGCAGAAGACATACGAATGTGAATAATATTTTATATATACTGAAAGTGATTCTACCAATGGATACAGTTATTACCTAGATACAAGTTACTTAGTTACTATACTTAGGTAGTGTATAATATATATGTAGTTGACCAACGATAATGTTTTAACCCGGCAATAATAAGGCTTTATTTACAATGAGTAAGTCGTATAACATATTTACTGTTATATGGTAAAACAATATTAGAAAAATATTTAATATATATATATGTATATTTATAAATAATTTACAGCGTGTGATACCGGATAATCAGTTATTATTAATTTTCTTCTAACACGTCGATATAAAAAATATGTAAAATAGAATGCGGATAACTCTACTAGAAGATTAATTTCACGTTGGCGCTATAAACACGTACCTATATAGGTGTATATATGTATATATGTGTGTAGGTGTGTGTCAAAAACCGTCACTTTTGCAATCTCATAACTATATGTTATGTGTTGGTGTATTTTATTATTTTAGCATACGAAAAACACTCGTCTTTTGACCATGCGATGACGACGGTCAATATTATGCATTGAGATGTTTCCTTTACATATACAGTCACAATACGCGATAGGTCTGAAGTGTGTCTCGGCCGCCACTGTCAAAGTGTCGTCGTCGTCGTCTATAGGACGTGCTCGAGACGGGAATGAAGGGAAATCGACATGCCTGGACAATGGATTCAAGCACTCGAGATCGACGTATGTGTGCCTGCGTGTTCGTAAACACACACACACACTTATGCCGTCTGCATGGACATGAAGAAATTAAGCACATAATGGACAAACAGGGATGTATTATTTGTTGAACGTGTCGACGTATCGGCGGTATATATATTATAAATGTTTAAAACCTTCTGCGGAATGGAATGAGCAGCAGCAGTGTCGAGAGTAAAGAAAAAAAATGTGAAGAAAGAAAGAAATAACACATATTTTGTGTACAGTATTATCGAACTACCCGCTTGCGATGACCAACACTAGGAACGACGCATACAATCGCGCGCACACACACGCATACACCACTTATAAGTTATAACATAATAATATACGCGTTGCTGCAGGTATACAAGATTATTATATTATAGTGTGTTGGTTTTTGGCATGTAATTTTCGAGGTGATGAGACTTCTTTTTTTGCCAGGCGTTATTATTTATATAATAAATAGTGTTACGTTATACGACGTGACGTGAAAAAACAAAATAATAAAAATGTATATATTATATGCGCCTCGCGATGCATCAAAAAGATTTAATGTGACGCGTTATCCGACGCCGTCCGTTTACCCGCACATTTAAAAAATCAAGCACGTGAATCATTATAATATTATTATTATTATTATATATCTAATTTCGTACACGAATCGCACGTCATCATAATACGTATAGGTACGTACCTACACTTCATCTACAAACGTTTGCCCGTTCAGATATACCGGTAATACAAAGCTCGTGGCATACGCGCACGCAATACGGATAAAAACCTCGGCGGAGAAATATTATTCACGGCGTTTTCGAGTCGCGTCATCGCGCGCAGCCGACGTGACAACTGTAGCGGTACGCGTGTAATTTAGTAACTTTAAAAGGTGATTATCGTAAAACGTTAACCGTTGACGTGCAAGATAAAAGATAAATCAGTGAGGAATGTTCCGGTAGACATTTACTTGTTTATATAAACGGGGGAGGGGGGAAAAATGTATAAAGGTATATAGGCATGGCAAGCAGGCGCAGTAAGTAAGTGTATTATATTCATAACTCGTTTTCTTTTCTCTTTCCTTCTTTCTTTTTGTTTCGTTTCGTTTTTTTTTTTATCTTATAAATTTGTTTTGTTTTTGTGAGTACGAGAGAGGTAAAAAACACAGAGAAAGACGGAGAATGCATGCGCGTGCGCGCACTCGCGTTTATATGTGTGAGTAGTGTAATTTATAGTATCACTAGCTCAACTCTAGCCTATCTCCCTTGATCATCGGTTGTCGTGGGAATATTCGCGTTCTGGCTTCATTCCGGTCGACATTTTTATATTTTAGGTCTCCTAATGTCGTTAATCATCCGATTCTTATTTTCTTCATATATATATATACGTACACATACTCACACACACACACACACACACACACACACACACACACACATATACACACAGGTAACTTACACGGTTCACTAACGCGGCGCATAGTTTGAACGCGCGCACAAGACACGACGCGATACGACTTCATTGTAGTACCACGCGCGCGCGGCGCACAAAAGACTATGTGTACGGCTGGTTTCGATCGGATGGATCCGATAACGGACAAATCAGCCGACGACGGTCGTGTTCGATCAGCGACGAGTTCGCTTCGGGACCACAGCCACCGCCGCCGCCGTTTAAAGTCATCGGGCGTCGACGCGTGGAGCTGTTGTAACATCACGAGAGGACGGCGAAGACGAAGACGACGACGATAACAATGGGCAGAAGACGATCGCAGCGGTGATGGTTGCAAATGAGACGAACTATATATTGGCCATTATTGTTATGTAATATATACGCAATACGTAGACGAGGCAAATCCCCTACGCGGCTGTCAATTTACAGTATATATGTTTTAAATTATAATACACCTAAATGCATTATTATATTATGTGCTGTGTACAGATATCGGTAATGCGGTTGTGATGCCGACAATGTTTTATGAGCAATCACGAGTGTTGTAAACATTGCTCGCGAATCGGAAAAAAAATATGTCAGAAGAGCTGATTGTTTTAAGAAAACTTTGCGAAAAAATGCCAAGCATTTGACAAATGTAATTACAAAAATTAATTGTCACTCGTATACCTAATACTTCATACTTAAATATTGTAATTTATAATTATTAATTTGAAAGCACACAAACGAAAATGAGTCAGATTATCAAAATCACAGCATATAATGTATATATATATATATATATGGACCAGTTACGCTTAAAACTAAATTTATTTATTTTAGGATCAGTATACTAATTGCACTCTTTATATTTTACGATCGATAAACCAATATTGCGCTAACCTCATGTATGAAAATTATGTCATTAACATTAAATTATCAAAACATTCGACATTACTCTATGTATACTAAAATAATTGAAAATAAAAATTATATAATTTATTGATCAATTAATTACTTAGTGACTAAATAGATATGTTATGTTTTCGAAAAAATAAAAAATATATACAAGTATAAATTTGAATACCTACACATACGAATTAATCAAGTTTTTATTTTCATAAATTTTCTATCGACTTAATCGGTTCGTCCCACTGTACAATACTTTACAATAATGATACTATTAAATACTTTTATATTATTTACGTTGTAAAACTGTCATTTACTTGTATTATGTTTAAAATACCGAAGTAGATATTCATTATTGTGTATAATATATAGACATTGATAATAACCAAGCGTAATATTAGTAATTAAAAGATGATTTTAACACAATATTGGTATACTATGTACATAACTATATATCGTTATTAATTATTCCGCCAGCGCGATCGAATTGTTTGTAAAAACACGGAACGGTTTTCGTTAACTACTGTGAGAGTGCACTAGTAGTTAAATAACAGTATTATATTATTTTATACATAGCCATTTAACTATATATTGTTATAGGTATATTATACCCATACTGAAAGGAGATTATGTGTAAAAACTAAAAAGTCGTAAAATATAATTATAATATATTTATGCATAGCATTCAGAACAGAAAATAATGTTGTATGGTATTTTATACGCGGTAAAAATGAATTTTTGTCGTAGACAAGAGCATTTTTATACTTCACGTGAGTAGACCACTCGAAATGGTATTCTACCGCCGTCGCCACCGCCACCACAGTGTATATTGTTATAATAGATAGTGTCATTAGTGCAACGCGCGAGCATATTTCGAAACGAACCCGATGTATACCTACACGTGTATTGTATATTGTTGTGTTATTATTATTGGTTAAAAATTTGAAGAAAAAAAATAGTAATAGCTCTACTACCTACCACCTGGGCCTGACATCCTAAACCGGAAATTAATTAACAAACAACATTTTTCGTCTCGTGGTATAGAGGTGTACCGCAGTAGGTAATTAGCGTTCTAAATGATTTTTACCTCAGCTTTATGATTATTATTATCATCGTTATTATTATGACGACTACTACCTACTATTACTACCACTTATAGTTATACTGTTGGCTACAGTATAACATAATACATGCGCGCACTAGATGCGGCAAAGACGCGTAATTTGGAGTGCACCATGCAGTCATAATATATTATCGAAGACGTCTACGGAGGGCGGCGTTGATATATATTTGTGTGACAGAAACACGTCCAAACAGATTGATGGACCTGAGAAAAAAAAACCTATAACCATTTTGACTTACGAGTGTCATCGTGAGAGAATATCACTTGAGTACTTGTCATATTCTCATTATTATTATTGTTGTTCAGTGACTTAAACTATCGAGAGAGTTAAAAAAATAATAAAATCATCTTTACTCGTGTCACGTGCACCAATATCGGCATATCGCTATTTTAATCCAGAGGAATAAAATGCATAATTAAATCGTAGTAAAAATAATTCTCAATGATGAGTGCAACATACATACTAATTTGTTTATATTTATTGTACAATATAATATAATATTAATGGTTAAACAATTATTTTTATAGAGACATTCGATCGTATTATTTTTCAAGTGTGTAGACACAGACCATTATATTCTGTATGTATATATAACAATGTGTTTATACAATATATTATATTGTTATAAAATAGCGAAAGGAAAGAATAAAAAAGTACGTCTCAAGTTTGAAATAGATAGGTTTAATATATTAAACCTAAAATAAAAATCATAAGTACCTACTATTATACTTTTTAAACGTTTATAGCTATTCAAATAATATATAGTGTATATGCGTGCTCGCATTTGCGTGTGTGTATGACATCATCATTTGTTCAGTGAATATTTGTTTTATTTTTTTTTTACTTTTAAGAACTTAATTATCTGCCTTAGATAAAAAAAAAAATGCCGGAAAACGAAGTATATTGTTCGGGCGGAAGGGACAGAAAAATGTTTCATCAAAATATGCGTTTTGTATTTTTTCATTCATATAGTAGTACAATGGTTTTAAAGATGAAAAAAAATGATAATGTAGAAGCCTCTACGTATTTATACATGTATTGCTCTCATTTTGGTAGAAATCCCCCCCACGATCAGTGCAAATTGAAATTAATAGGGGGTTTAGACGATGCCCGCCTATTGAAACGCGTGCGTGTATACACGTCTGTCAACTATTCACAATAGTCTCAGATAGCCATCTAGACATACAGACGGCCACTTTGGGTGGGTCCCCTGTGTCTCTTATTAGGGTTCTTCTCAATTGACCCTGTCCACCCCTCTCAATGTCTGATATATATAAAAAGCAATCGTTTAAGAAAAAAAATATCTAGGTAACATTATCAAATAGTTCACGCTGAGATCGTGGTGACATTCCTTCCGGTTCCTATAATATGTTATAACCGTTGACTCATACACTATAATAAAATAATAAATCTTGTACTAGGTAGTAGGTACCCAATTAGATTATACTTGAATTGTTTGAATGAATCGAACGGTAAAAATTTCTCAAAAGAGATTATTATTATAATAATATTATTTTCTATAGAAATGTATAGCATATGTTGGATCTTCTGCTGTTTGTGTTATGTGAATAAAATAGGTTTGTCTTCTTTTCATTCTTTTTAGATTTTTTTTTTTACCTCTTTCGTTTTTTTCTTTTATATCATTTACACAACGCCTACCAGATATTGTTTTCTTTTTTTTTGTTCCCTGAATTTAGATGTGACACAAATAAAAGGTATTATTCTTATCTTAACGAATTAAAAACATATTATTTAGGAATTAGGAATTTTTTTTTAATATTTTAGAGTTTATTAATAAGTATCCTACTTCAAATATTTTGAAACAGAATATGTATTTAATTATTAATAATAGTTTAAAAGAAACTTAATAAAGCATTTTATTTTAGTATTTAAAATAGATTGTATCCTGCGGGCTGTAATTTGTATAAAAACTATTTATCGGATATTAATTTATTGACATTTTGTGACATTTACAAATTATCTTTATCGTGAATTAGATAAGTTACATTTAATTTTTGATGATTCATAGTTAAGATTATATACTTTATATAGATACTACACATTTAATTATTTAAAGATAAAGATTAAAAATGATAAGATTTAAATTAAATAAATAAATGAACCATCATTATATTTGTTTTATAAATAATTAGTAGTTATCATCAGATTATATTACTCACAAAATTTATCAGTAATCACAAAATAGTTGTATGTAATAATAATCGTTATATACATGCATAACATTTAAATTAATACTAATTTTAGATCAGATTAAGTTAGTTATAGGTTAATACATTTATTTTAATTTTATTCGCAGACTTGTACATTACACAAGTTTAATTTTTCTAAAGTAGCATTGAGTTAGGTATTTTTACAATAATTTAATATATTATTTTTAATTTTTTTTTAGTTTTTTACAGTAAACATTTGTTGAGACATAGGTACATTGATTTTTGTATAACCGTTTTATACTTACTTTATATAGTTATAGTTCAATATAATTTTGCGATTTTTTTTATATTATTGAAAAATTGTGTGACGCAATAAAACAATAGTAAATATATAAAATAAAGAAATAAGTAAACTTAAGTATAACTTTGTTAAAATGCATTTTCAAAGAAAATACGCAATAATCAATTATTATTTTCTAAAATAATACCTAAATGCTCGTATAATATTGTAAAATAAAAATCTATTAACTATTACGAATGTCTTAAAACATTAAAATGCTCTCAAAATCTTTTAAAAATATTAAATTAATATATTTTTTTTTTATAAATGTACGTATTTACTGTTGTATAATTATATTTAAATTATTTAATTAAATTATAAGTTACAGTAATATATAATATTAATAAAATATGTTTTAATTTAATAGTTTTTATATTGAATTTGAAGTGTTAGAATTTAATAACTTATTTTTACTACATAACTATATTTTATGCCTATCACAATATAATTATTTAAATTGAGATTTGAGATACGTATGTTTAAATATAACATGTATCAAACAAATATAAATTTGATTTTGTGATGATTAAAATTGAGCTATATACAATATTATTACTCAAATATTTATATAGTTATAAATTATAGTAATTACACCATTGATAAATATTTAATTAAAAAATAATAAAAAAAAAACATAAATAAAATTCCATCAAACATATTTTAAATACGAATTAATTTTCTAATTCTATGAAACTATTTGGCACACTTAATGTATAATATTAGTAAAAAACATAACACATATGACCGACCACGCTTGATCATACATAAATAAAAAGATAATGATATGATTAAAATAAGATTCGTATATAAACGTGAAAAAACAAATAAATAACGCAAATATACGTATCTAGAACAATAATTATTATAAATTACATATGTAAATAATGATCTATAACAACAAAATTACTCACCACCAATGGGTGCCTTTGTATTTTCCTTCGCGATGTTTAGCGCAAGCTCTAGAGATCTCGTCGACCACGAGGGTCATCAGTACAATTGTTTTGATTACAATTGTGGCCTTCATGTCACATGTCTAGGTACCACAGATATGGGGTGGAAAAAATGTCCCGTCAGCACGAAGCAATAGGGACCGGCGAACGGCGACTGCACGAATACCGCGTGAGAGTGTCGGTGCAGAAACCCTCGAGAGTTGCTGAGATGCAACCACGAAAAAAAAAAAACGAAAAGGAAAAAATATTCGAAACGCCAAATCGAAAAACGGTATCGGCCGCAGTACGAATAATATACGTGTGTAATAAACAAAATAATAATAATAATAATAATAGTAATATGAACGCAAAACGCAATGAGCGCGGCCCGGAGAAACGAGTTTTCCCGGGAGTCTGCGAACGACTGGTACACACAACTATATTATACAACACTACGCGGTGATACAATCAGATGAACGCACCCCAGTCCGACCGAGCAGAACGACTGATCGTGAATGCGCGACATCTCGGGTCGCAGGAAAACCGGCGTCCTCGTGGACCACGAAAAAAATCATCTGCGTCCGGGAGGATGGGCGCGGAGGACGAGGACGAGGAGGAGGATGCCGGCCAGGCTCCGCCCGCCGGCCGCCCACCGCCGCGCGTCCCGGCCACCGGTCGCAGTATTGTCGGCGCGCGCGCGACCGAGATGCAACGACGTGCCGGGCGGAGGAGAGACGGCGACGAAAACGGTCCGGCGGCGGTTATCACAGGTTATTGGCGGCCGCCGGAGCGGTTATTGGGCAACCGTGGTAGGGAGAACGTCGATCGTTTCGCGCACGCACGCAATCACGCTACAGGTACGCCTCTTTCGACTGCAGTCGCGTCGTAGTATAATATATATATATATATACGTATACATACTGCATAGGTACACCTCGTTATGAGATATATTAAATATATAATATTATGTACATATAATATATGGTGTGTGTGTGTGTGTGTGTTAGTTATGTGTATTTGTCTGGCTAGGATTAGTTTTGTTTATTCGCGACGGAAAAAAAAAAAAAAAATTAAAAAGTTTTGATATAATTTTAATACAGTCGTTAACTCTAGGCACGTCCCCGTATATATAGCGCTCAAATAATTATAACGTATAATGTTATAATAATATTGTAAAAATATATATGTAGCGGGTATGTCTCTATGTGATGTAGACATAAGACGTAGGTCGTACGCGTGATATTCTGGCACGTCCAGCGAGTGTTTTACACTGAAACGCTGCACGACTATTAAACGCGTATTGTTTATTAGACCTCAAGCTTCAGCAATGCTAAGTTCGTGTAAATCACACACATTATATACTATTAAGTCGAAATCGTGCCTATCGAGGAGCCAATAATTGGTAACTTAATTATAATAAGCTTAGAACATACGTAAACACAATATACGACGTTCAACGATACGTGTATAATATTATAGAATGTGCGAGTAATGCCTGCGTATTGCGATTATTAAACAGTTTTCTATACCCAAAGAAAAAAAAAAACGCGATCGATTTCAATAATCAAAACTCAATAAGTTTCATAAGTTTTCGTGGAGCTCAATAGTCTCGTTACGGCCATATTATTAAATATATTATATTCTCAATGTCGCTATACATGTCGTACGTCTGCGCAGCAGCTTTTGTTTCAATAATTTTTCGCTGCCGTATTGGCACCGTATATATTGAGAACCATTGCGGCCACCGAAAATTCGAATTTATTTACTGTGACGCGCGTTATATGAGTTTATAATTAATTATTACAAGACCATCATATTCACTGTAGTGAAAAAGAGAAAATTAATATCAGTAATATCGGTCAAAATAGATGGTCGTCCGGCGAGGATAAATCTATAATATTATGTATTTATGATATACCTACCGCGACGCGCGAGTCCAAAAACCATCAGACGCGCATACATACATACATACATACATAACACGCATAATACATTAACGCATCTCGTCTGCGGTAATTCGTGACGCTGTCGTACAGCATCGCTTGTATTCGCGACGGAGACACACCGCGGCCGCCGTCGGTTAATTTTTCAATAATAGCTTTTCGCACGGAACGCGTCACGCGTACTCGGCACGGTCGTAATAATGTCGTCGTCGTCGTCGTCGCGTAAGATGGTTTTTTACGAGCCGAAATGCACACACGTCACGCGACATTATATGCGCGACGGCTGCGAACGCATTTTGGTACTTGTCTGCCCATATACACACATATACATTTAGATAGAATATATATTATATAGCTACAGGTGCATATAGGTATATATTAATTATACTTTGTATATAGGTATCATCCTATTATGCGATGGACGCCGTGGAAAATAAAAATCGCGACTTCAAACCGTTTCGTTTTGGTGTACTTTTTATACCCTCTTAAATGTATTAATATATTATTCGACTGTAGTAACCTATACACGCGTGTTTGTGGCGGACACCGCCGACGCCATTGAAAAAATGTACGCGAGTTCGCGAGGCTTACACACACAAATATACATACATATATATATATATATATATATATATTGGTAGTAATAAGTATACCAGTCAAATACAATAATATAATACACGAGTACACTCGTCCGTTATAATTACAACATCAATAAATATGAAAAATACATATGTACCACTGCCGTGTCTGTATATATATCGCCCACGGCGCAGCAAATTGATTCCATAGTGATTCTACCTATATATATATATATATATATATATATATATATACAGATGTATATTTGTGTATAGTGAAATTTAAACATATAAATAATTGAAATATACAATTGGATATAATATTATTTTATATTGTTCGTTAGTCTTAAACGTTTCGTCGTTTCGTTACGCCCAACTATTACGATATTTATCTATATTACCGAAATAATATATTATATTATTTTCTCGCATGTCCAGTAATAACGATGACGTTTTTCTCTATCCCACTGGTTTTTACCTCTAGCTTATTATGTTTATATATATATACTATAGAGTTCATAAAATTTTACGATCGGTTTCAAATGTTTGAATCGGCCCGCTTTCCAATACATATTCAATGCTAAAACTTTACGATTATCTTTTATATAATAATTGGTAAGAAATTAACACAAGTCATTATTAGTATGTAAAATTATCATTTTTACAGATACCCAACTATATTATTTAATGTATTATATTATTACATTATAGGTATATATATAAGTGTTATGAACAAAAGCGAATTGCAATTTTTATTTTTATCATAATTATCGAATTACAAAAGGCATTGTTTATTACTGTATACTATATAGTTGTATTTAGAAGTGCCTATTTTATGATATTATTGCTTATTACTAAACGCATTTCGTACATAATAAATAAATATAAGTTATTTAGGCATAATATTATACTGTATTATAATATGTGTATTGTATATTATGTAGTTTTATTTTTGTCGGATATCGTCGCGTGATGATAAACACAACACGCGCGTGTTCGAGAATGTTGACTTTTTATAGTACAACCAAAAGTGTTAAAAAGTAACACAAACACCCAACGATACATACTTAAACTATTATTATCGTCATTCGATTTCTTAGAACGACGAAACCAAATTCAAATCGTATACATATATTATGACGTATAAGTATTAAGTATACGAATATACCTGTATTTGACTATTGCATGAATCATATATCGTATCGTGTACGTCTTGAATGTTATAATAAAGAAAATAAAAATGTGTAGGCATCTATTATTAACAATATGATATGCTTAAATATGTTAAGTATTTAAACGTTATTTTAAACACTATTTGTATTTATTTATAAATTATTGTGCACTACTCAAGTAATTCTATGTTACTACTTAGAACACGCCGCAATACACCTATTACATAATACTTAAACGTCTTGAGCTATATGTATATAAGAACACACCAATCATTACAGAAATTAATCAGACTAAAAAACGCATGATCCATTGCACAGTGTGTAATATAAATTAATAACTGCACCACGATAAAAAAATTTAACTCCTAAGTTAATATTTTACGTAAATATTCAGAATATTGTACATTATAATTTATAATAATGACCTGATATTATACTTCATATCATATTATTCAGCAGGAAATAAATAACTAATAAGTATAGAGTATAAAATATTATCAACAAATTGATCCGTACCAATTAATTAATTATCGTCATTTTTATAGAGACTTGTAAACTACAATGGTTAGGTTAGGTACATGTTATCGGTTTTTATTTTTTGTATGTCTGACATACAGATACATGTAATAATAATATCATAACAATAATTTATTATATTCTTGTATTGACCATGTACTTTATGCGTTATCTAATTTATAAAAATGTTCATTTTGCTTATTTTTATAACTAGATACTTGATACTCCTTCCCCCCTGTTATATTAGATAAAGTATCATCTTGTTCATCTTGCGCGATTTTACTTATTTACATTGCATATACAGTACATACGCAAGGTTAATTAACAACTATACACCCTATACGTACACAGTATACACATTGTAATAAGTAGTAGGTACATAATATGGTTGGCCTGTAAGTTTGTAGTAATATTATAATAATTTATTATAATGATCCCTATTTGTTTTGCACCTTCTTGTTAAACCAAATTAATTACGGGCGGCCGGTAGATACACTAAAATGATTCATGAATAATTAATACGGCAGTATATAATATTTTTTTACCTTACTTGCCTGTGACCTACGTCAATTACCAAAATATACATACCTAATAGGTACCTAAGTAATAATATATAAAATTATGACACTATGGAATGGTCATAAAAATAAAAAAGGTTTTAAAATGTATTCATCTTTATCATATTATAAAAAATACATTATAAAATTAACAATCAATATTCATCATGATCCTATTATCCTATTATATTGGAATTTAGATATTATATAAAAATTATATGATAATGTTATTTTTAAATTAATCAAATAATATAATTTATACAATGAAAATTAGAAAATAATCTAAAAGATAAACTTATCGTGATTTTTTTTTTAAAGATATCACATTAAGAATGTATTATATTATCAGATAATTATATACTATTAATCTGACCTAAATTGTATGAAATCAAGAAAGAACATTATAATATGACGAATATATAGATAACAGAATATAAATAAACATATAAAATACTAATTTACAGTATATGAATGTTTTATACAATTTTAATCAACTTTTTAAAAATTGTTAAACGATTACCTTTAGTTTTGTTGTACAATAACTACAGAAAACTAATTTTCTTCTTCCAAAGTTACGATCAACACAATATAATTATTAACATATTAATGTAATATAATATATACATGTAAGTAACTATAATCTACTAAATTTGACTAACTCATTTTTATTTTCTTAATCTATGCTTCGAGGATATATATTTAAACTATAATAAATAATGATTAATTTCCCTGGATTAAAATAAATTTGAGAATCTGTTTTTTTTAATTTTAAATTTAAAAATAAATTTATATAAGGTATACATAATTTTGTGTAAAACTTATTAGTGTTTAATAGTCGTACTATATCTATATATTAGAATGAACAATATACTGACTTTTCAAATGATGTATTCAGGCACGAGGCGGTCAGGTATGTATTTAAATAAAGATCATATTACCTATATAGATTATAGACATAGTGTAGGTTAAAACGGAAAACGATTTTTTTTTTAGTGTTGACATTACTTTTTAAATATTTAGTTATCATCTACTTATGTGCATTATACCTATTGAAACAGTTATTAATGGCATTACTATGTGTAAGAAGATATAGGTATAATGCACATAGATAAAATACCTATAATTTTGAACAATGTTAAATGTACACGTTACATAACGCCAAAGAATTTACTTATTTTCACTATACTATAGTTTGAGTTTAATCTGGTTAGAAAATAATATTTTAACTTAAGAGTTTGAAAAAATATATAATCCAATTTACTCCGTTGTCGGTGTTTCATCCACTCGCAATGAAGTCAATCCTACGTATTATTATACAATCATCATATAGCAAATTATTCAATTATATCCACGCAAACAAATGGATGTATGAAACTTTAATTGAATTATGAAATATGAATATATAAACCTATATAATTCGTCATAGACAAAATTGTGGAGGGAGCTATGGGGAGGAGGCTTAACTCCATGGTTTTATCCATAACCCCCCCCCCCCAGTTTTTTAAACTGATTTTAGTACATTGCAATTAATTTGAGGACCGTTTACTTGTCTCTATCTTATTTATAAAATTAGCCTCCCTCCAGAATTAAAGCTCAAATTTCGCCTATAATAATACCTAATAATTTTTAACACTAATAATTATATTAATCAGTAGTAATACTATCATATTCATATTATATGTTTTAAATTTACATCGAAACCAAATTTATGGATGTCTAGAATGTAGTAATACTTATAAGTTATAATTTATCACTAAAAGGTATATTTTTATAATTTATTAGAAAAAAAAATGTTTTATCTATATCATCTTGTCGATCTTATATCGAGCAATAAAAAAGAAAATTTTAAGCGATCGTAAGGTATTTGTGAAGTATTTATATACCGTTAAACAAAGAGCTCCGACTTGTATACCCACATATTATACTTATATAATACATACATACGTATATATAGATATATATATATATACGTACGTGATCATCGATGATGGGTCCTAAAACACCAGAAAACAATGAATGTATATTGTATATTCTGGAGGGAGATTTATGGAGTTTTTCGTGGGAAAAGTACACGAAAATATTATGCTAATGAACCGAATAACCTGTAGATTTCTAGGTGATTTTTTTATTATTATTATTATTTGTTTATTTATTTGTCTACCAAAACGACCTCGGATATTAACAATAGATACAAATCACCACGGTTCGCGTAGGTACACTGAATACGTGCATTTTTTAGTATAGTGATACTCTATGGTATACACCATTGACGAATAGACGAGAAACGAAATTGATATCCAAGGACAAAAATCCAACGGACGTATGTATACAACGCGCGTCCTTCTCCTCGTTCATGATTTCTACCCATCACAATATTATCCTATAATATATCGTAACGCGTAGACGTGATGTTTTGTATGCCATATCATACTATACGTACCTATATAATTTATATATATATAAATATTACAGTAGTATAAGAGTATAACAGTTGATGAATTATGCAGCTGGTGTGAAAACCTGAAGTAAAAACTACAAAATTATATAAATACGCGTTGTCCGCGTGGAACGGCATGGCTGCTGCAGCGAGTTGGGTAATTTGTGTTTAATAGTTGAACGAGAATAATAAAATTAAAAAAAAAAAAATTCATGATAAAAAAACTTGTTTATTGTTTTTACTTTTTAACCACTGTTTAGAACATTCCGATGTTACGTATGGCATGGGATAGTTTTATAGTTTTTTTTTCTGTACGCGTGGAGACATAAATAGTATAAAAAAGGTATTTTTTGAATTGTTTTTAGTATATTATCATTAAGGTTTACCTTGAAACATCGAAACACAATTATATAATCGCAAAAGTTTAATAATCAAGAACGTAATAAATAATACCCATTCAAATGAACTTTAATAATTTCGCAGCCTAACGTCAAAGTAATTAAAGATATACTTAAGTTGGTAATAGTTGTTATTAATTCAATTATTTAAGATGATTGTATTTGTAATGCGATAAATAAAATAATTAAACGTGTATAGAAAAAATTGCACTTTTAATCGTTACAACCTGTGATTTACAGGTGATGTAATTATAAACAAAAAAACCCATAAAAAATACTTTTTCTAATTAAATTTGAATGCGTTTAATTTAATTTTATAAATTACATGTTTACATTAAATAAAAAAAATAAATACAATTTATATATATATATATATGCATAGCATAATATTATATTTAGGTTAAAAAATACAAATATTTTGTAAAATGAATTATTTTAATATTATTTAAATTTATTATAATTCATTATTAATGGAAAAAGTAATTATTTTAATTATTGTAAATAAAAGTTAACAATGGTCTAAAACGCCTAAAACTACAAAATACTATCTTAAAATGTAAAAAAATGCAAAATAAAAATTAGTATTTTAGATTGTTATGTTATTGAAATATTAATTTAGCTGGAAAGTATTATCTTAAGTTCCCAACTTAAAAAAGTTAAAGAATATTCTAATGCTATTTATAGAAACTAAAGAGTTGTATTATATATTTGACGAAGTACCTCCAATGGGAGGTCTATTCATTCCGTTATTCCTATACTATTTATTATATTGTATCAATTAAGCTTATTCTTCAAATTTGTGACAGATTTCTTAATAAAGAATAATTTTAAAATAAAAAATACTATATATTATGTTTATGTAATTTAAATCCAGCACTATATCGAAGCTAGAAATCTTAAGAAGACGTTCTACCCCCATATGGTGTCTCTGTCTTACTAATGTAGATCATAGCAAATTTGCGTTAAGCAGAACACATTTTGTGATGTTAGCTTTAATATTACAGTAAATTTACCTATTATTAAATTTAAAGGTAATAATATGATCTAAAATATGTCATATGCTTTTATTATCATTTTAAAGTGAGTTATGAATATTTTAAAGTTGTAATATTTTACATAACTATAACTCACAAAATGATAATATCAATAAAAGTATAAGATATTTTCTAGATAATATTCGTACCTTTAAATTTGATAATAGGTAAATTTACTCTAATATTAAAGCTAACATTACGAAATGTGTTCTGCTGAACGCAAATATATTATGATTTACATTAGTAAGACAGAGACAACACATGTGGGTAGAACGTCCTCTTAAGTTAAATTATATATAGTTAATTAAAATTGAAATGTTACATTTTTTTAAATTATAAAATCATTGCAAGTTTCTTATCGTGATATCAATAAATATTAATTGAGTATTATATATTAAATTATTATTAGTATCTACAGAAATTAAATGAATGAAATCAAACAATTAACATGGTTGTTTTTTAGATATATTCCACAACATTATTGGATTAAACGTAACCTATCGCTACAATACAATATAAATATTCATATATTATATACCCATAACAAAGCACTTTTGTACGAATATATATATTTTCTCCTTTAAAAATAATTGATAATAAATGTCATTTAAATCTATACTTATATGGCAATATTGAGAAAATGACTACACATTTTTATAAATTATTACTTTGTAAAACATTAAATTTGATCATTATGTTTTCATGTAAAACAATATCTACGTGTAATAATATAATATAATATCCATAATAAAATAAAATTAGCAATAAAAACTTATTTTTGTAAATGAATACATAGTTGTAAAGGATATAATAATAAAAAGTTATCCCAAAATTAGTATTTAATATTAATACACAGATTACTATCCCAGAGAACTATAACGAGCCAGTTAATAACTTTGACATTTTACTGAATATAAAATAATTATATTTATTCAATCCAATAATAAAAATAAATAAATGTTATGATAATACGCATTTAATACGGCTATAATAATAATTAAAATAATATTTGTGATCGGTGGGTGAATGTTGCTCATATTTTTAAACTCATTCAGATCAAAAATTAGCATATTCAAGAGCCATAACATTTTTTTAAATAAATATTTTTTTTATGTATAGTTAAAACATAATATGTATTTGATATAAAGAACTATGGATTACATAAATACTTATTATAAATGTTTCATATTACATGAATATAAATATTATTTATTGTCTTACATTTTCTCTAAGCAATTTTTAAATAAAATTCATCAAGATTGCATTGATTTCTTACAATTCTTTAAAATTATTTTTTGCTAAAACTTAATTACTTTATTTTCAATTTCTATATTACCTTACCAAAGGTGTTATTTAAACTTCAAACATATATTTTCCGTTTTCCTATAATTTAGTACAAAATATAAAATAAATGTTATTTATTTCGTTCCGCTGTATTGTCAAAATATCAACATATTATACCTGTTATCATATAGTATCCACACATTGTATGATAGGTGTTAATACAAATTACTATATAACTCGTTTCGTACTATATTTACGACCTAGCAACTCTGTATGATATAAATGTATGATCTCTTCAAGAACTGTGACCACTATAATATATATAAAAAAAATATAAGCAAATAATAATATTGACTCCGTCTTAGACGTTCGTATCGCAGAATAATTACGTTCATAAATTCTGGTTTAGCTTTGTTAATTTAAATATTATACGAGTGAATTTGCGCACTTCAACACTTATAACTCGTAAGGTTAGATAAAGTGATAGAACTATAGAAGTATACACATATACGGGTGAAACGTCTTCGTAATACTTTATTTTGATGTTATTTGTCGATAGTCTATAAATACATAACGCATAATATTATTATTTAAAATTAAATAAACGTTTTGTTCGATAACTCATACGTTATGACATAAATAAAGGTCAGGTTTGTAACTGAAGGTTCTGATATTTAACAATTATTATAACTTATTTTCTTTAAACATTGGAAATATATATTTTTATTAACCATATTATTTTTTCCACAGTTTCACCCATGTTTAAATCTGTATAATATTATTACATTTGAATTATAAATTGTAAATTCATATATTATGGAAAATCACATTTTTTGATCTACACCGCCTGAAACTTTCGGCATCCCATTTCAATGCAGTTGTATTCTAGGGATTCGAATAATGTCGTATACAAAATGTCTTTATATTCATGTAGGTACATCCTTTAATGACCTTTGAACAGAGCGGCAAAGCAAAAGATCTTTTGTGATGTGCATATACGGTTGATAAAATAATATTGTCTTATTGACACTTGTTCGTATAATATGATAATATATGACTCATGTACCTACCTTAATATAGGTATAATATTATCTATAGTGCAATAAATCAATCGAACCGTAATAAATTGTAAATCATAATTTATTAATAAATGAAAAACGTGATGGTAAAGCGTTTGAACGGATATATTTTATAATATACATATAATATACAGGTATCTATTATACAAGTATGGTCTGAGGAGGACTATAATTTTTCTCGAAATCTGTGCGGCATTACGCCACCCACGTTTCTAATATTTGGACAATTCTAAATTCTTTAATTTTAGTATTCATTATGTAGGCGTTACATTTCTAACCTTTTACAATTTAAAAAAAAAAACACTTAAATAACAACTAACAGGTATATATAGTTTTGACAATATATCATATTATGTATAGGCAAATACTTTTTAAATACATGCCTAAATATTGTATGTACCGATACATAAGCCACTTATTGTTTTTGAAACTTTTCATTATTAATGTCTTCGATATTATTAGGTATGTCTTTAAAATAAAACTGTTTTAATTTATAATACATTACCTATAATTATAGATGTGCTATTTAACATATTACCATAGTTATAGACAACAATAGACTGTCCATAGTCGTACTCGTAAATCGTAATATTGTTATTTTTTCGAGTTATCGACTATTATAAAACTATTTAACCAACCAAGTAGCAAAATAATGAAATTATTTGGAAAATGTACACTCGTTTATTGTAGTTTTTCGTCAAAACAAAAAACAACTGTGATTTTTAACGCGAAAAGGGGGGGGGGGGAATTATAAGCAAATAAGTGTCAATATTAGCGAATTTCGGAATTCCCGAAATAAAATTTTCCCCTTAACCGGACGCAACGCACGTCCCCTCCTCGCTCGATTTCTTTTCAAAAACAAATTATCCCCGCGCTTCGCGAAAAATGATGATTAAACCTTAAACATTAATATCACATACAGCGACTCGGCCTCCTCGCGAATGCACGCAACGGCTTCGTCGTCAACGCCGCGCGTTCTCGAACACTCGTCGTAATAAAGTGTGGGTGTAGATTACGCGCGTGCGCCCCGAGGGGAAACGGCGGCGGCAGTGCGTATAATATGTACGCGCGTATGATATTATTATTATTATTATTATTATATTTTATAGAGACAAGAGTGTCGGTCGCCGGTCGCCGCCGGCCGGACCACACGCATTCAGCGCCACCCAATACCATGATATATACCTATTATATGTATGTATATACACATATATACGTAGTGTGTGTAAACGTATTTATGTATATGTATACGGACTCGAGGCGCGCAGGTGTCCGTGATTGCTGCCCGGCATTATTATATTATTATTATTATTATAGCTATTACTATAATATTATATGTATTTTCCCACCTTTGGTAATTTTTTTTTTCGTCTTTCACCACCGCGGCGTTAATTCTTTCTCTTTCCCGAAATAAATAGTAGCCGCCATATATACACATATATATATATATATATATATATATATATATACGGTCACAATCGCGCCGATGACGGCTGGGATCAATGGATATCTCGTGTATATGATGTATAATATAATAATATATAATACGATATATTATATTGTAATACACATATAGGATCGACGACGCGCGTTACATTATAATATTGTCGAACCGTATGTATTACAGCGTTGTAGGTGTATAGTACTGCAGTCTTCTATACACTTTATTGCGACACGCATCGGTATATATATAATAACTTCGGCATTGCGATGATATAAAAGCACGAGGGGTGCAGCACGCGACCGTCCTAATCCTACACTGCGGCGGCCCGCCACTACCCCCTACCCCGCCGTAAGTCGAAGATTTATTAAATTAAACCGTCCCCATCACACACCGGGCACCCGCCACCCACGACATGCCCGATAATAGTACCTATATTATTGTAATATAACGTGTTCCGTGAGGGTATATGTGGATATACGTGACAACCCTCGGACTACGTCGGCGTCGGCTGCTGCTGCGACAAAAACACATCTTGTAAAGAAAGCGTATTATACATACATATATACGCAATAGTCGTACACACATTATATTATACGTTTACGTGGGAAAGGTGTTCGTTAAAGCGAATAATATAAAAACGTTAAGGAAACGAATTATACATGTATATGTTTTTAAAATCGTTATACGGGGAAATGGCTCGGTGGTAAGCGCCGCTCGCGCCCCCATCGCCATCACCACTTTTTCGATTCGCTTTGATTCGCCGCCAACGCTGAAATCGGGACGTTTGTATATTATTATATTTATTATTATTATTAGGTAGGTACTATGGTTATATTATTATTGTTATTATGGGGGTGAAACGCGGGTCGTGTGCAACCCCAAGCCTCCGTTTTTAAATCAATCGGCTCTCCATTGTCGTCGACGCGATGACATTTTTATCACTTGATATCCAATAATTTAAAGCTTCACGGTCGAATCGGTTACCTGATCAATGGTACGTACAGTTACTGTAGAGTGCCAGCAATGCTATTGACAGTGCACAACAGTATGATACACTATCATCTATCCATACACCACATATATTATAATCTGTAACTATATAATGCGAGTATAAATAAGAGGCGATTTGTGTGTGTGTGTGTGTGTGTGTGTGTGTGTGTGTGTGTGTGTGTGTGTGTGTGTGTGTGTGTGTGTGTGTGTGTAAGCCATCTACGGTCAAACTGTCACACTTATTTTCTCGGTTCTACAATTTGGTACATAGACAATAGTATGTGAAACTCAAAGCCAAATGTTTAAATTCAAAACGAATATTTTTTTAAATCTGCACATTTTACAATTAACGGAGTTTAAAATGTGGTAAATCCACGGACTACGGTCATATAATTTTTCACATGCAACGCTGTATAAGATCAGCTAGTAATAATGTATAATAATGCACATAATAAAAATTATTGAACGTCTTTATGGAGTTTATAGATTTGGAAAATAATGAACCGGCGCCAAATTTTGAACACGTCATATTTTTTAAGGTTCGAGTGTTTTTTACTTAATTTCTCAACCCCAATCGACTGCTGTAAGATGGATCACACGTGAACTTCATTCAAAGTAACGAACATCGAATATTTTTTTGTTTATATTAGCAGGGTTGGGCAAGTTACTTTATTTATTGTAACTATTTACAAGTTACAAGTTACTCTAAAACTGTGTAACTAGTAACAAGATACTAGATACTTTTATGTTGTGTAATTGGATAAAAGTTACAGTTATGTAACTAAGTTACATTTAAAGTTAAAAATTACATTAACAAATAAAATATTTTTGTATTTATTCATTCGTTATAATACAATTTAACACATTTTAAAATTTAAATGTATTAAGCATAAGACAACCAACCTATATAATAAATCACAATGAAAAAAGTTTTTATATAACAGTCTTTAAAACATTTATCAATTATCTAACGTAACAGTCATAAAATAAGTATTTATAGTTTTCTTATAAAATAAATTCATGTAACATAGGTATAGTAATAGTAATAAAAAATAAAAATATTTATAGTAATTAAATTATTAACTAAGTCAATGGTGTTTAAATAATATGATAGGTAATATAATTTAAAAAATGTGAAATTAAATAAAAGAATTGTATTAATTATTTTTTACTAAAATGAATATGATTAATTTTCTTTAAGAAAAACTATTTTTTTCAAAATTGTGATCTGACAAATTTCTTCTAGTAGGACAATTAATGAACCCAGCAAATGAAAATAACCTTTCAATTAGAGTAGAAGAACAGAGATTTGTATTAAATTTTACAAATAGATTTTATTGTGACATAATTATTTAAAATTAATAATAACTTATTTGTATCATTAAAAATTGTCGTTACAAACATTTTATTCTGTGTTATAAATATTAAATATATTATTATTATGTTTATATATCCATGATTATAGCACCAAAATGTTTTTTTAATTTAATTTTTTTTATAATAATATGATAATCATACAGTGATAAATATTAAATATATATATTATGTAGAATGTGACTTTTAATTGTAACTTCAATTTTAAGTATTAGGTATTTTAGTGTTTCTAAGACCGTTCTTACAGACATCAGGCAAATTTAGATAATAGTTCGGACAACGTTTGAAAATATTCCCCAATACTGTGGCAAATATAGCCAAAGGTGAGTATACGTGATGCGGATTTGACCGCAAACTGAGTTACACAAAAGTTGAGATACGCACTAACGTATAGCGTCGTATCTGTTAATATTTTCACCGGCGTAGTCGGGTCATACGACTAGTAATACATTATTATAATAAACATATTAAAGTATATAATAATATATATTATATTATTTATGCATGCACGCGATATCCACCGATTTTAAACCGGTTCCGTCTGCGTAACAATAACATGATAAATCTGTGGTGTGGGTACGCCGCGCGCGCGTTGCACGACGATTTTAATATAATATGTCTGATAATATTATTACTATTACATTATTATGTACGATTTGTATATTGTAACGTTATTTTTACCACCGTGTTATAAATTCGAGAGAGTGAAAAAATAATAAATTATACTAATAATGCGAGTTCATAATATTATTATTATATACGTATGTACACGCGTCATAACACCACTGCATAATATTATATTATGTCTATGTGATATACCGATACGTGTATTGGATACGGCAAGTGATGTGCGCGTATCGGAAATCAACAGAGTGTACGCTATTACTTATTACGTACATTTTTTTTTTTTACTATAATAGTATATAGGTATCATGCATTAGTTGTAATATACGCGCATGGAATCGTTACGAATAATCGTAAATTTTATGTGACGTGGTAAATCATTTATAATATTTGATATGCAGCAGATATTTATGTTTTATTAATTACAGCAGTATTATCGATATCGTATCGTTTCATGAGAACGCGCGTCTCCGTCGCCGTAAAATAATGTTGCACACTTCGTATAATATATGTATCGTTTACGTTGCTTGCGATTAGTTACAATGACTCCGTGACGAATAAATCACACAGACATCGTGGCACTGATCTGTTCTAGAAGTAGTTATTACTCTATCGGGAGGACGGCACACCCGTTTTGTAAACGTATAACATGCATAACCTACACGTAACATAGCAAATCTGTGTTGAACAGTTCCGATTTTGTGTAATAAGTTTTAACATTATAAAGTGAAATAACCTATAATCAAACTTAAAGGTAAGATCGTTAACTACGTAGTATTTGCATAGGTCGGCAATTAAATTCTTTGACGGTCCAGATATAATTTTATAAACGATTTTCGAGGACCAAAAAAAACTTCGATATTACTTAATAGTTGTTATTTTATCGTGACTATTATTGTGAACAGCGATCAACGATGAACGCCATCGTAACCTCCAACTACGTGATAAAAATTATCTGTTACACATATTACATATATTATGTGCGAAAAACTGGCATTAAAAAAATTAAATAATTTTGGTGGTCTAGTGATTTTCCTTCCGCTAAACTTGGTCCGCGAGCCACCGATCTTCCGACCTCTGTATTTAAGTGTTCTTCTTTGCGATATCTCAGTTTTTAAACAAGTTATAAGTATGTAAAATATTATAATTTAAAAATTTTCATTAAAAATTAAAATATCGTTAAAAATCCACGATAATATACAGATTGAATACTTATTACCTTTAAGTTTGATATTGGGATAATTATTGATCCTACTATTAAAGCTAACTATATAAAATTAGAAGTACTGAACTCAAATTTTCTATGTTGTAGATACACATTCATAAGTCGTAGACATTATGACGTGTCACCTACAATTATAATGTCTTAATGATTGATACTATTTATTATTTAGGTGTTTTTATTCTCCACAAAAGAATTACTACATTACTACATTTATATATTGAACTTGTATGGGAAAAAAATAATAAAATATTAATAATGCTATTTTTGTTGAGAAGAATATTTGTTAATATGATTAAATAAAATTATTTAACTATAAAAGTCTAATACATTATTGATAACATTTATAAAATTATTTATATCATATGTTTTCAAGTTTGGAGGTTTTAAGCACATCTTTCAAATATAATGTATGTTTATATTACTTCATTAATTCGTTAAAAGTATTGGAAAAATAAAAGTTGGTGAGGTTTAGGTAATTATATAATTCTATCAATCGAGTTTACGACAATTTAATCGTTTTATTTGTTCTAATACATAAAATATTTTAGTGGAATTAAGTGTTTTTAATTAATTATATTTGTCCAGTATACAAAATTATAAAAGATTACAATATCATATTACAAAAATTGAATGAATATTTTTAATATATTATAATAATCGGTATACAGGCTTATTTATAATGAGTAGACAACAGAAAGTTATAGGTAGGTATATTATAGTTATATTTAATTGTAGAATTTTGGGAAATTTTTTTCGAAAACAAAGTAGAATGAAGATTGAAAAATAGCAATAAACAAGGTCATAAGGATTGGTAATAAATGCATTACATTTTATCTTTGACGGGATGGGTTATCTGCAGTATGAAAATTTAATATATTGTCATAAAGTAAATATGTCACGCATAAAACAAGAGAAATGTAATTTAATGACTTGAGTTTTCACTCAAAATTATCTTTTTTTATGATTTCGAGGAATCTTAAAGTTAAATCGCCAGTTAAAAACCTTAAAAGAATAATATTTGTAATTTCTATGAGATAGACATATTGATTTGTCTAATATTATTTTTTTTATACTAATTTTACAAGTCCTTGAACACGGTATAGAATAATTAGAATATAAAATAGTAATCAGAATAACCAAATATAAAATACACAATACTTAATTTAAATCAATAGGTGCTGATTATAATAATACGAACGTATATAAATAATAAGATATTAGTTTGAAAATATATTATGTAGAGCTTTCATCCTAAAACATTCACGGAACTTTTGGTACATATTTTTTACTTATAAAAAGGTACGAAAAATAAATTTTAATTTCTAATAGAATAATTGTGAGTACAATTACCAGTTTTACTTAATACATTTGAACATTCAATATCAGTATTAAGAATATGATAAATAAATATAACGTCGGTTAACTTACGTCTTACTTCATATAGTTGAAAAAAAATTGTATCTGCTATAAAAAAGAGTCTCTAGAAATAGGTAATTTTAAACGAAAAGCAATAGAATTTAAGAAATTATTCTGAATATTGTTAACAAGTTTGACCATTGAATTTTATTCCCAGACAAGCGAGCCACACTCAATGCTAGACTTAAAAAAAGAAAAATATAGCATTGTTTAGTCTATTAGCGTTTTTAAGTTCGCTAGGATTACATTTAATTATATTATAAAGGATCTAATTCCGTTAAACTGTTAATAAATTTATACTCCTACTACAAAAAGTAAAATAACTCAATATTTACTTTTTCACATTTTAGTTTAGATAACCATGCATTTTCAAAAAATAATTTGCTTAATATTCTATTTGAAAAAAAATATACCTTTAAACAGTTTAAATATAGGTACTTAAAAGTTGCAAAAATAAAAATGTGACATTATTAAAATAAAAAAATTAAATGAGTATACATGATAAGTCATTAGTTTACACCATAATATTACCATTATTCTATTCTATATATTAGAATATTATTTTAAAATAAATGTGATACCTTTATGATATAAAAAAATATTTTTTTAATTATCATATAAAAATGCAAAAGTGATTGTAATGAATTTCATGAAGATTCAAATTTCAAATCGTCGCTTCTTGTAAATACTAAATACACAATTGATAAAAACATAATTATATAACAAATAGATAGGTATATTAATACTATCATTTAATTTAATTAGAGAAGGTACAATTTTAAATTTTAATCCAATATTTGTTAGTCATTAATGTTTTTAACAATTTATTAATAATTAATAATTGTAAATATAAACATTTGAACAAATGATACTAGATACTAATTTTATTTACTATTATATTTTTAACAAAATATTTAAATTTGTATAAAATTATTTATTTCCAAACCATTATCCATTAATACATGATAAAACGTGTAGGTACAATATTTTAATATTTAAAATAATAATAAATATATATTAAATATTGTGGCATTGTAACTTTAGTAGCTACCTCTACCAGCTATTTTATTGTTAAACATTTTAAAAATTCATAACATAAATTTTACTAGTAGTCTTGTAAGTAGATGCACTATTGTGTATAATATTATCTATATTATTCCTTAAGATTGTTTTAAGATAAAGAAGATAACAAAAAAAGTTTAATTTTTGAGTTGACACACATATTGTAATTTGTAATTGAAAACAATAAAATATATCTTATATTATCTACATTTAATTACTATAATTATTAATTTACTATAATTACCAAAATACTCTTTGAATGCTTAGCACTGTGCTTGTTGATTTTATTAAAAACTTTTTATCAAATAGCACATGCTTATATAAACTGAAAAATTAGTATTTACTTCAATGTATACCATGTACTATACAGGTACTTATGGGTAATTTTTTCAAGAAATAGTTGTGAATGAAACTTGAGTAAATCATATTTGACATTTTATATTTATAATACGCCAATGCACATAATATTTTATATTAATCCCGACATTAACTGTGGTTATAAACATTTTATATTAAAAAAAAAAAATTCATTGAAATCAGGTATCCAATAAAGCGTTTAAAAGGAACTATAATTTTGGAGGTTTTGCACACCGCATTTTACATAATATAAATAGGTATATGTATTGTATTATAATGTCACTTCGGGCAGTCTACCCACATTTTTGTTCGATTATCTTCGGATTTGGTGTGTATCCTGTTTATAATTTACTTTTATAGGTGTCTTATTCAGAAAACTTAGCCCGCGTGAAATCGTTTAACGCGCCCACAGAAAAAAAATGGGGAAAAAAAGAAAGAGATAAAGGGTCGTCAAAAGGCGATCGTTTGATTAATCGTCGAGTGGTCTCCATCATCGACGTCCTGTACAGGCTGCTGCTGCAGCAGTGTTATGTAGGGATTGGACACAATATGTTTAATATATCATAATATGCGTGGGCGATATTTCGTGTACCACCGTGATGAAATTATTATCATGCTCGCTACTATTTTTATTCCACAATAGCAAAAATAACCTATACAATATTGAATTGCATATCATCCATATTACAATAATATAATATATCAATATACATATATACTCACGCTTATGTATATAGGAACCTAAACTAATCGGCGCGTTACGCGTACCTATCGTTTGTACTTTGCATATTGTAATATGTAAAAGAGATACGTGTACAACGAAAAATCCGAAACGAAATAAAATAAAACTAATTATATCGACAATAAAATTTCACATATTAAAAATTTCTCATTAATATAATATATTACTAAAAAAATACATCGTTTAAATAATTTTGTAAAATTTGCTACCCCCTTGAACAACCTACAGATTCGCTACTGGTATCAATAACATTATAATATTGGTTATAATATATTATAACGATGGCGATTACCCTATTTATTCCGTTCGATCAAGCAATCGACTAGTTGTTGTTCGATGACTTTCGCGGGACTCACTTCTCGAGTATTCGTAACTAACGCTTCCGGTGTGTTCGCTACCTGCAACATATTAAATATCAATATAATATTATTTCACCCGTCAATCATATGGATGCGACGGTGGTGATAGTATTAATTATTCTATCTATGACGAGAAATCGGAGATGAAAATAAAATTAAAAATACAAACGGACATAAAATGGTTGAGCATACTCACTATAGTGATAAAAAAATATATTTATCAACAGACTTATACGCGAATCGAATGTAATTAGTCGAACGGTTGTGGGTCGTGGTCACTGATTAACTTTTAATTAATATAACCGTTTAGTTCAAGAGATAAATAAACTAATGATTATAGTTTGGTATAAAAATGTTAGTTACTAAATTTATTCGTTAGCAAAATATTTTTAGTTTCTACCAAAACTCATGTAAATATATTGTGAATAAATTAATGTCTGCAAATTAAGTATAAAAAACTATAATAACTTAAAGACTAATGTCATTAAAGCTTTAACTTACTAAAAAATAATAATAATGTTACGTTTTTTAATTATTTAGTATATTTTTGTGAGTAAATTTATATTATAATAAATTATCGTAAACGTATAATTTCCTATATAGTTAATAAATCTTATCAACTTTTGGTATCAAAAAATAATTAAATGATAAAATATAGCTTACTTTCATTGCAATACATTGTATATTCATCAAATGTGTTATTACAAAACGAAAATTGTTGATTAGATAAATCATCGGATACAATTGGATTTCCTGTTACTGTAAATCGAAAAAAAAATCATCCAATAACAATAATCTATGTTATAATGATAAACAATATTCCTAATTTACTTTGAAACGGAACACATAATTTTTCATCTAATACATTTGCCCAATTGTTCTTATGCGAGTATGTAATTTTTTCATACGGCGTGATGCCTTGAATTCCTTTTTGTGTCACCATGTACCATTGGCATCTGTACCATAAGTCTTGAATTTTCCCACTCCCTGAGTTGTTATTAAACAAAAAAATATCATTGTTATTGTAAGCTATGTAATATTATTTTAACTTAAATTAATCTTTTAAAATGAAATTATAAGTGTTTTTAGATATTTTTCCTAATTAATAATTATTTTCATGTAACATTCTTAAAATATAGAAGTATATAAATAGCATTTGAAAAATAATAGTATTCGTAAACCTACATAGGTTATAGATGATTTCTAATTTTAATATTTTATTATTGTTTGAATTGTATATAAGTAGGTACTGTGAAAAAATTATTAATAAAATATGAAATCAGTCTGAATGTATAGTAATGTATAAATATAAACCCATAATAAATACCGTATAATATATTAGACATTTATCTTTAACTATTTTCTTTATAATATTTTTTTTTTTTTTAGTATAGCCCCAAATTATATTGTTTTAATACTTACCCATATTATATAAGACATTTCTTGTGTTTTTTGTTAACTTTTTAGATGCCTCGTCAAATGTAAAAAATATTACTACATCCCCAACTTTAACCACGTGATCAAGCCATTCATCTAAATTAGAACTATTATACTCATATGTATCAAAGTTTTTTACATCCATGATAGAATATGTAGTTGACTCTATCACAGCAACGTTGATACCACGACCACCTGCAGTTCGGTTGAATGACATAACACTATATAAATTTAAAAATCACATAATTTTTGTACCAAATATTTATTATTACGTAAGTAAAAAATATTTATGATTATATTTTTAATTCTAGTGTCTTAATATTTTTGTATACAATTCCAAATACATTGCAAAAATTTGAAAGCCCTATATTATAAAAAAATAATCATTGTTTACTAAAACTTGAATTATAACAAGAAAATATTAAGTTTGAAATTTATTAAACTACACGGACATATTCCAATGCTATTTATAGACATTTATAATTTTAAGTTTTTTATCATTTAATTCATGACCAAAATTTTAATTCAAAAAGCTTGTAAATTTTATACGATGTTCCTTATACATTTTTCTTAAAGTTACAGCAATTATTAGAAATACATCACTATAATTTTTATAATTAATTTTAATAAATATAAGTTAAAATGTCGACAAATTCTTCAAAATTTTAAATAATCACTTATATTTTTTTAGTTAATAATACATAACATTTTCAATTTGTACAGACTATAACAGAAATCACTAACTAGTGTACTGCGGTCCACATCTGAACACATTTTTTACAGACCTGATGGTTACGTATATTAAAGTAAAAAAAGTAAAGTAAATAAAATTTTTATATTTTCATAATAATAATATGATGAATAAAAATATTTGTATTGAATTGTGAGAAGTTTGGTAAGTTTCAAAACTAATTCCCATAAAAATTAGGTAGTGACTCCCTTGGCTACAGTAATAACTAGTTTACAATTTCTAATAAAAAAACCTTCCAAGTTTAAAATTGAGACTTTTTTCTGTTCCAAAAAGTGTCTTTAGTTACACACAAAAAAAAATCCTATAGCCATTGATCCCTTTGGAATCATTTAAATTTAACGTTGAGATTTAAAAATCACTATATGTTATAAAAGTTGATCACGATTATAGAGAAAAAAATTAATATGATATTAATCACACTTATCTATTAAGTATTTTTTTACATTTTTCAAAAATGTAAACTAAAAACATTTTTTACAATAAAAATAAGTCCAACAACGTAATATTGTAATTACCAATGATATAGTGTACTCAAAATCATAAAGCTAAAAATCTTTAAACTATTTTTTCATTTTAAAATACCGTTTTTTTTGTTTATTTTATTATTTTGATTAGTATGGTTCTTAAAAGTTTAGTATAATTCGTATTAGGTTTAATAGATATATTATACTATTATAGACAGTTTAGACTATAATATACTCGTAGTATAGGTACCATACTGTTACCAGTTGTGACTTCCTAGTTACGACAAACATTTTAAATTATATGAAATATGAATTCTACAAATATTAAAAAAGGTAATAACAATTTATTTTTTTTAATATTATCTTTTGCTCACTTATCTATTAAACTCTATAAATAAACTTAACCTTTATAAATTCAGATTATTTTATACATAATTAGTTTTTTACTCAAACATCTTATTTTATCGATAACAATGAACACCCATTTTCTTCACCCGTTTTTTTATGTAGGTATACCTAATGATTAATTAATATTAAAATCAGTAAAAACTAAAAATTAAAATAATTGTAAAACTATTATTATAAACGAAAAACGATAATTAAAACAATAAGTATTTAAATTTAAGCTATGTTATACATTTTTTTTAAATATAGTTTTAATACATACTATTTTCCCATAATACACAACCTCGGAAAGTCGGTTTTATTTTTTCCTGTATATATATGAATTGGAAAAGCATTGTCTGAGCAAATAGTTTGTAATCCACAATTTGGTAGAATTTCAATTACTTCAATTATTGGTTTTCCGTTATTATATCCTGAAATTACAAACATAAATTAATTAGTAATCTAAAACATTTTTTATTAATATACTATTACTTTTTCAGACTTTAAAAGTAAAAATTGAAAAATCTGTTTAAAAAATAATTATTGTTATACTAATATTGCCAATTAAAATGGAACAACAATTAAATATTCCACATCTGAAAATGTGTCAATACTCATATCATAAAAAAAAATAATAATCTCAATAGGTATAGTATTTTTGATACTAAATATTATATGTACTCATTAGTTATTAACCGTTAAGTTAAATAATTGACTGATTAGTAGGGCAAGGACTTTCATGAATTTGTATATTTTTTTTTTTATTAAAATTATCGTATGCTTAGTAAATAGAAAATATAATTCACAATGTTTGTGATCAAATACTCAAAATTTTTATTGCATATTTTTATATATCTTTACAATTTTAGAATCAAAGAGCAAATTTTAAGTTTTTAATGCATATTTTGAGGATCTATCGAAAATCAAGTACTTTGGCAAATATTTTTCATGAATCAGTGCAATTCTGATGTAAGTAAGATAAATATTTGAAAGTTATTTAACAATTATTTTTAAATTTATTTTTTTTTTTATTTTATTAGATACAGCATAATAAGAATGAGATCCTGAATTGGCTGTATAATAAAATAAATAATAATATATATAATATAATAAAAAATAATTTTAATTAATAAATAATTTAAAGAATAAAAATAATTTTTTAGTATAATACATTTTTTTTGCGGAAATATTTAACTGAATATTTTTAATTGTTTGATTCATGAGTGTATATTTTTAAATGAATATTTGATGACCTTTTTAGTGCATGAAAGTCCTTGCTTTACTGATTACTGATTAGTTATATTTAATGCTGAGATATTATGTACAAAAAAAAAAAATTAAAATATGTTCTTTTCTGATTTATTGTTTAAAATTGTATTATGTCTTATGCAATTTTAATGAAATAATTAAAACAAAAAAAAATTGATAACTATCAGTAGTTAAATAATTATAAAAAAAATAATTAATTGTTTTGATTACAATTTATAACGACGTGCATTTTTAAAGTTTTAAATTTAAAGGATCATCAATTCTATCGTAAAATTGTTTTATACCGACCGGAAGATCTTTCAACTTCGACTAATGTTATTGGACAATATTACATTTTAAGTATGTCTGAAGGATAAATTATATTTCAGCCGATAAAATTGTACCTAGATATAGTTGAAAAAATTAATATTATAGTAGTTTAACACAGAGTGTTGTGGAGTTTGTCAGCGTTGAACCCATATAGCTACGTCAAAAATACGCTCGGTTGATACCGCTAACCCGATGACACACAAGTCGTAACTATTGGTTTACTTATGACTTATATAAGAAGTTTTGAATCACTCTGTACTCTGATGGAAACACGCTATATACATCAAAAAGGCACTCAACGTGTTAAATTGCCAAAATTGTCTAAATATATAAGAAAAAAAATGGAATAATTGTGAAATATAAAAAAACTGCAAAATCAAATATAGCTCACTTTACCAAAATCCTTATGAAACGAATTAATCATTTGTCGAAATTAATTTATCACGTCACAGGTAAAATATTATGTATTCACATAATATAAATCCGAGCCTTAGTTATAGTTATACAATTTTAACTTAACAATATGGTAGAAATAAAGTTATTATAACAAATCCCTACCCTATAACCATGTTTAAAATCAATTAAGCTTTAGAATTAATTAAAAATATAATACAAATGTGGGTATCGTACTATGTATTATAGTATATCATTTATAAAAGTGAACTAGATTAATTGATTAGTTTTATTTTATGGATAAAGAATTATTTATTGTAGGAATAATATGATACAGCAATTCCACACTACTGAAGATGAATTTTTTAATAAGTCTACGTTAAAAAGTGTATGTTTATTTTTATATTTTTAATAAAATAGATAATATAAATGTGCAATAGCGTGTCATATTACGAGAAACTTTTAAAATCTTATGAAATCGTTTTGTACGGATGTAGGTCTGCGTAAAATACCTACTTATGCAATAGGATTATTATGTATATAGTATATTGTACAGTAATACACTATACAAGTTATTTTATAAATTAAATATATAATTACGCATTAAGTTTACGTATTTACCGACCGTATAACGTTTTAGTGGAGTTCCATGAAGTCTTCATGATCGATATGGAAGATTTTTCATTATTCAAGTGGAAATAATCCATGTAAACCGACTTGTATAGTAAGACAACCATTACGATGATCAAGCAGATAACGAATCGGAATGACGGACCTATTTTAAAATACAAAAAAATAACACATCAGGATATAAAGAAAAAATAACATTATTTCCGTGAAGTTCACCATCGTTCGTATTGGCTTACTCGACAGGATGTCGCAGAGCGAATCGTCCTTTCTCGTTCTGTTGTTACCATAATCACTTAGACTATCGCCGGCTCCGTTTCTCAAGTCACGTACAACCGGCAACAATCCTAACGTGTCCTTTCTCTTATATTTTCTAGTAAAATTCCTTATAAGATAAACATATTTTTTAAGTGTTAACTGTTGAGTAATAAAGACTAATTAATATTTAATACAATTACAAATATGGTAATAATTACTAATAATAAATGAACATATACAATTTATGTAAGTAACCACATATCACCTAATGTTTCTACTTTTTAGTATTGAGCTTGAGATTTATGTATGTATTATCTAAGTATACTTATTTATAGATATTATACAAATAATTCAAAATAATATATTATAAAATAGTAAAAAACATAATATTTTTTATAAAGGTACCTAGTTTAATTTATTTCGTCTTATTCATTTATTTTTCTAATTTTATGCAGTATCTATAAATAACTAGTTCGATTTTTAATAAAAAAAAATTGTTCTATTAAATATATTTTAAATAATGCAATAATTATTTACCATACATATTTAAATTCATTTACTTTAAAGTTATCTTCAGAACATAATATTATATACTATGTAGAATAATTTAATAATAATTAATTGTTAAAAATTATCTATATTCAATTATATTTGTTATTCGTATTATTAATATGGTAATTTTTTTATTTTAAAAATGAAGAGAAACTTACTTTTAATTAGATTTACTTAATGTTTAAATTGTATCGTATTTATTGTTAACATAAACAATTCGTTCTGCCGTATAAAAGATATTTATTGAGTTTAGGTACACCGTGACATTGAGTAGATTACTATATAGTCTATAATAGCTGTATTAAATTTTAATTCAATGATTAATTATTGTGTACGAAAAACAATTGTGATCAGGAACTATCAATCGGCTTATATTTCTAACTATAATGTTTTATATATTTATATTGCTATTCTCAATTTATTTTTATACTATAAATGTAGTAGTTTTAAGTTCAACTAATTGTTGTCAAAAAAATAATTATTTATTATATAACAATTATTATAACAATAATATTGCATATACGATTAATATTACTAGCTACGTAGTTTTAAGTTTAAGATTAAATCTATTCACTGTTTCAAAAAGTGACATCAGGCACAGAAAAATCCCACTTTATCGTAAAACCAAGAACTACAATTTAAAACATATAATGACAATAACAATATATCTTTCATTCACTGAAATATAGATTATAAAAACCTTTTAATACCATGACTTTATATTAATTATATAGTATGACTAATGCATGTTTTATATCATCGTTGTTCGCTACTGTTAGTTTATTTTTATTATATGTTGTATGATTAGTGATTCTTCATAAAATAAACAATAATTATAAGAAAATTAGTGGCCCAGCAGTAATTTGTTCACGCGTAGATTTGTTGTCTTAGATTCATACGTTCAAAGTCTGACAATCAAACATAGTAAATTTACTTTTTATAAAACTATCACTGCGGATTCTTTTTCAATATCGATGATTTTATTTAATAGTTGATAAAATCTTTTAAAAAGATTTTTTTTATGATATTATTAAAACAGTGTTAGATATCAATGTCCCATTGTATTAAGTTTATTTTAAAATTAAACTTATATAATTAATAATATTTTAAATAAAAGTAAAATCAAATTATAAAATAACACCTATTATGCTATATATTATTTCACAATTAATTCTTAAAATATGTAAATAATAATATCATTACAATTATTTAAAACCTTCACTTTTAGTAGGTACATGATTACATGAGTTGTATTGGATTAACATTTATCATAGTACTTTTTAAACTTTTTATCTATTAAAATAAGTTTATTATTATAGATACATGCAAGTTTAAATGTTTATTATATATGTACAATATTTGATAAACTATAGTGCTTTGTCAACTCATAAAAAAAATTATATCTCAAGGATTATTTTAAATTTAATTACAATATTTATTATAATTATGATTTATCAAACAATAATAATAATACAAGCAAGGACTTTCAAATACCTATATAAGTTTTCTGGTCGATCTATTGTAAGCTTGCAGCAAAAGTGGAATACATGGAAGATGTGCCTATAATATATGGATTTATCATGTAAATGTATAGAATATAGATTGATATAGAAAAATAATAAATATAATAAAAATACATAATATTTTAAAAACCTAAATTATAAAAAAAAATTTTAATGTATTTTAATAGGAGTCGACTATGATAATAATTAAATCATATTATCTGATTTAGAAATGTTAAGGTACCTTATGGGTAATTTATTTGACATTAATACAAGTAGTTTTGCAGTACCTGCATCAAAACCCATTAAACATGTATTATTGGTAATACTCGTAATTCATAATACTTAATGTTACAAGTCTTTAATGTATAAAAAAAACTTTATCATATTAAAGTTATATTAGGACGTATAAAAACGTTAACTAATACAATTGAAATACCGAATAGCTATAATCTTTAATTATACACCAACACGTATATTTATTTATTTATACTACTTAATATAGGTATCTACTTAACATAATATCACTCTTCTTTTATAATAACGACAGAACAAATCGCAACACAGCAAGGGATGTATATTATAAGTATTGGCGCAAAAAGATAAAACAAAAACTACCCAATCGTACGATTTTTATAACAAAACTAATAATGATAAAATAAATTTCGTTATGGAATATGACTAAGAGTAGATGTTAGATCACTTCCGATACTTAATACGATTAAAGCATAAACGCTAATGATAACGATAATATTATTAATTATGGTAAAAAAATTACAAAATATAATATTAATTATAAGAAATAAGTGAATGGAGTTATGAGAGGATTAAAACAACAAAGCCAAATTTTTAAAATCAGTTCCCTCTTCAAATATGGGGGTTATATGGGAAACAGCCCCCTGTTGTACATTCCCATAAATATGATTCTGATTACCGCTATTCTCGACCAATAAAGAATCGTCACTTAAAGAAATATATCACTATTTAAACAACTCTTTTAGTAAACACTATTTTTGGATTAACTGTATACGTTCGTTTACCTGTATTATTTTAATATTACGTACAAAGTTATTGTCCGATACTCCGTCTACACGCAGTTTCGTTGTTCACAATCGTTGGTCGATCGTCATCGCAGCTATGCAGTGTGTGTACGTAACTACCGCGCACGGCGTTACGCACGCTATATCAAAACGAAAAACACGATAAAAACACAACCCCCCCCCCATCACCCACAAAAAAAAATGAGTAGAAATCGACTGACGACCGTCTCGCGACCAACGCGACCTATTACGGAGAGCACGCGGATCAAATAGCATAACATACGGATACGACTAGACCTAATAGCTAGTGTTTTTTTACAGTATATAGTGGCGCAACCGAGGGGTGTGTTTTGCGTGGACACCCCCCTTGAACAGTAACCTTAGTCCATAGAATACTAACAAATTTATCGGGGAACTACTCTATACGCTACTGGCGCACACCCTACTAACCTAACCTAACCTAACCTAACCCTTATTTAAAAAATCCTGATCGCGCTGCTGACATTATATACCTATAACAATATACGTAAATGGCATTGTCTCAATATTATCGCTGACGGCTGAGTATAATAATAAGTGACGATTTACGACTTTTGAAACGTATATCCTCTGGCCAGACTGTGAGTAGAGGTGCCTATACAATAAATGGCCTATAATAGGCATAATGTACGGTGTACGCGTGCGGCTTACCTGCTGACCATGTACCGGTGGCTGTACACGGAGTAATACTTGGTCGGCATGTCTCGGTCGTCGTCAACGGGTTGGCGACCCGCTGTTACCGAGGTTTTCCAACTAAATCCGCTGATAAGGTGCGTGTTGACATTAAACAGTGCCTCTGTTATCACGCGGTCCCCGTTGCGACCGTGTCGACGCGACGTAACCACCGCAGTGGTGAGCGGTTGTCGAGTGCTGCACGCGGTGGCGGCGCGGATATCACAATGATACAGGACGCGCGTATTGATTTCTCCGGGTCAGCTGACGCGGTCGTCGGCGTTCCGCGTCGCCGTCCCGTGGCCGAGCGTGCAGGCGTCGGCGACCCGGCGGTATATACGTCGCGGCATCGTTTTATACGTACCCGACGCCTAACTTATAATAATAATGTGTCGATAACGCACCTTGCCATATAGTCGCGGCGTTTGAAACTGTCATGGATATCTTGCTGAAAGCTGCTGTCTCCGCATACCATTTACGGAATACGATTTTACGTTGCTCGTACAAATATTCTGCAGTGCGGGTATAGACACCACCGCATATTCGTCGACAGCCTTGCAATTGTGCGCTACTAACTATTTATTTAGGTCGATAAAAGGCTTGAATAATTTACCGTGGGGCGTATAAGAGCGGTGGGGGGGGGGGGGTTAAAAAGTCCACGAAGGATTATTTCTCGCACGTGGGCCCCCCAAAAAAATCGCCGCTCTCATTAAGCGCCTTGAAAACGGAAAAATGTCGCTAATGTCCACTATAGGTAGATTATACTGGTTTTACGTTAAAATATCACGGTAAAAATTGATAATATTAAGTAAATTAAATAAATTAAAAACAGTTAACTTACGATACATGTTATACTGTTATATTATTTTAGAAAAATGATGTTTTTAACGATTTAAAATGGTGTAAAAAAAATATATATAAAATTATTTTCGAAGTAACAAGTATCTTACGTTAAATAGATCAAGCAGTTTATTTATTTATTTTTTAGTGATTATAAAATACCTATATTTGTTTTAAACGTACCAACAGAATAATAATAATTATAGAATATATTTTATTTATTATAATATAATACCTATAATTTATCGTCATAATTATTACTTATTACAAAGTAATAACAGTTGAAAAACAATTTTAAACATTAAAAAGTATTAAAATAAAACATATGATAATGTATCTCAAAAAAAATGCTAAACTAATTGTTTCATATCCGTGGAAAAATCTGATTTTAAGAATAATTTCAAATATTAAATAAATATCATACTAGTTGATATTTCATCGCATTACCAGTTACAAATTGAATGCCGTGGACTTATGCCTTCTTAGACTTCGATAAATGAAAGGTACTTACATTTTCACAGTTATTTGAGTAGTTTTGAACAATTATAAAGTACAGGTATAAGATAATGTCTAATAACTAATTATAATAGCAATTTTATATTCTGTGGCTAATGGCAACCCTATTATGCAAATAAAAATATATTTGTTTTTCATGTGTCAACAAATCCTTGTATGCGCCCCTTTTAAAATGCAAAGTTTAAAAAATTGCCTTCGAGGTATACGTCCTTGATTTTATGATTACCTATGTACTAAATTTCAAAATCATACGGGCGAATAACGTGGTTTTGGATCGTTTACACATGCGGCACCGTCACAGCTGACCGCAATCGGAAATAATGCAACCATCGCAACAATTAGTTACTGAATACTAATTAGAAATTACCAACGGTTGACTATTGTCTATCAGGTATTTTGGATCTTATGACTATTTTGAATTTGTTCATATATATATTTTTTTAAAGTACTATTATTAATAAAATAATATCTTATAATATGATTCTAATGATTCGATAGTTCTTTAATATTTATGTGTGTAAATATTATATTATAGTATGTGCTTTATTAAAAATATGCATGCCAACTATATCATTATATATAAATGATTGAAGTTTTCATCTAAAGTAGAAAAACATATATTTGTATTTGTATCTAGATAGTCTTGACAGGTAAGTCTCAAAACTGATAGATTACTGGTCTTAATTTCCAAGAACAAGAGAAAAACAGTACATACAACGACATCTAGACGACTACAATCACTATTACTCGTAACACATAGCATTTAATGTTGAATTCAGCAAAAAATACGTATAGAATATTAAAATGTTATACACAAAACTAAATGTTTTAGGTAATAGGTTTATTGTTTAGAGCTTACCAACAATACCAATATTAAAAGTAACTACTTTTCTCAAAATTCGCCATTAAAGTCTACTTTATATGTTGCAAATATATTCTTAATACATATTTCAAGTAGATGTCTAAACCGTGTTCTTCTTATCCTTAAAATAATTTTTGTTAGGTAACAAATGTTAAACTACATAGGTACCTAGTAAGGCTGGGGAACAAATATTTAACTAAGTTAAGTTTTAAGTAAACAGTTACTTATCTGGTTTTTTTTTAACTTATACAAATTACAAGTTAAATAGAAAAAACAACAAAATTCAGTTCAAAACTTGAAAATCAGTCAAATTTTTTTAAAACTGAATATTTCTCACTATTGCAATCTCACTAATACATTCCTAGCCAATGACAGTGCTAGGCAGGGGGGGGGGGGTGAACTCGATGCAAATGCCCGGGGCCTCGTGTATACTTATTTTATTATTATTAAGTATTTAGCATCTAGCTCCATAATCAAGAGCCCAAAATTACGTAGTGTTGTCACTGATCCTAGCTTTGGAGTAGAATGAATCTGAAAAAAGTATATAGGTAGGTACACAAAAACAAAACTATATATGACGTAGTAAAAAATTAATTACATGTATATAAATATTATAACTATGGTAAATGTATTATTGTAATTGTAATTTATAACTAATTATACGTTTGTTTGAGAAAATAATTAATCTAAAAACACAAAACATAGCACATTCAACTCATTCAAGTCCCTACTTACCAATTAAAAAAAAAAAAAAACAATAAAAAAAAAAATATGATAATATTTAAAAATTATAGATGTTAAGTATCTATTTATTTCAGATTATAACGACACTAATAACAGTAATATTATTTAAAATTCTTGTTTAGTTTTATTCTGGCTGTGGTAATAATGCCGTGCAGTGATTAGATTGTCTACCCACCCAAAATCGGACATGCATAACAGTTTGCCTATCAAAAAATGTATAGGGATTAACGTAGTTCTCTACGGTATTACCGAGTGGGTCCTTTGGCTATTCCGTCCGTTCTTGGGCATACACAGTACCAATATTGTACAATACCATTTGCAATACTATTAAAAAAAAAAATTAATTTAAAATTCAATATGTAATAAAACAATAAACAATTTTCCCAATTCGAGCCAGACTATCACAATCTAACTAATCAAACTAATTTCAATCAATTGTTATAAATATGCAATTATTTCTTAAGAAACTTTATATCTTTATACAGACATACAGTTATTATAGGTACATAAACATATAAACAACTCACAAGTAGAATACTAGGTTTGTATTTTATCTATATCTATTCTGTTCTAATTGTATAATTTAATTATAAATAATTGTAATCACAAATACTACTGGAATAATTATAAAGACGTTATTAATTTTTCCAAAATAAATATAGTATTTACTAAAATTAAAAATGCCTCAATAAACACCAGCCAGTAATAAACTAATAACTAATAAAAATAAATGAATTAATACCAAAATATATACCAATGTACCTATCAAATTAAATAATAACCTATATTATGGTTAATAATTATATTCGGGTATATCATGCAGGTTTATGAAATATAAAAAAGAAAACCAATGGCACGGCGTAGTGTGTTCCCAAGCGGTCATCCATCCAAGTACTAACTACTACGCCCGACGTAGCTTAACTACAATGATCGGAAGAGAAGCGGTGTATTCAACGTGATATGGTCGTTGGCGAAAAAAACATTGCTATCTGAAATAATATAGGTAAAACATAGGTAGTAAAATAATAATCTGATAAAATGCAATTTTGTTATAATATAATTACGACATATTTTAGAATTTAATGATAATTTTCAATAGGTACTTTTCATGCTTCCATAGTTTTTTTTTTTTTTAAGTTGTAATACTTGAATAAATGGCATCGTGTTCACAAGGATTTAGAAATGCAAAGCTTTATTTCATTAGAGAAACACAATATTAGTAAAATGTATTTTTTATTGTACTTATAGGTACTGTTTATAAATTTTAAATTACATATAAATAATTTTTTTTTTTGCTGAATATATTTAGTGAAATAAAGTCGCCTAATATACACAATTCCCCCTTAAAGCATACAAACATTTTATTTTATTTACTATTAGACAAAGATTTCTAAGAAGTTATATGTATTTTTAAATTAAAATTATTTTAAAACTATGGTAATTTTTTAGTCAAAAGAATAGGTACTTATAAAATAATGCAGGCTCTTAAGATTATAAATCAATATATTAAATATTTTATACGCGGATAATGGCCGTCATACTTGATGTAGGTAACATATTGCAATGGGCATAAGAATAGGCTGCAATTTATCAAGTAAAAGTCTATTTAATTCTTTTGAATTAATAAAATAAAATATTATTATTTAATAATAAACTGTTGTAATTGTTGTAAAAAATACTGTTTTTAAAACCTAATTTAGGTATAAAATATTTTGAGTAGAAACTTTTAATAATAAATGTTGTTAACTATGAACCCATTTTTATGCAAACATTTGTTTTGTTTTGCTGAATATTGGTAGTTAAATGAAAAAAACTGAAATCTAGATTACACATAAATGTACTCTTAAAAAGCAAAAACGTTAAAATATGCTAAATACAATTTTGGATTAAGATTCTTTATATTCCAAATGGTATGGTACCCACAACAACTTGTAGTCTATAAGTAATAATGTAAGTAGTCATTACTAATTACCTATTCCACACCAATGACATATTTTTTATAAACTAAATGGTCAGTTAATTAATAATTTATTACATAACATTTTTATTTAGAATAGCACCTATAATAGCCGCGGCCATAATATTGTAAGATGTATAAAAAATTCCTATGAATAGACAACAGTTGGTCTATCTATAATGGTCTATCTTCCCGACTATATTATGCACTATGCAGTATGCGACATGTCCACAATTATGTCTATTAGTTAGTAGTTACTATGCTATAAAAACAATGCACTTCTGTACAACTATTTTCCACTAGTATATTTTCAGATACTTGATACCATTTGGTAAACTTGTAATTAGTCAATGGAATGGCCAATATATAGATAAATAATATGCCTATATATACTTGATCAATTATCGACATAGGCAATATGAAGTTTTTAATAAATGGTAGATTGTATTACCTAATAACCTAGATAGCATAAGATAAATTATTTATCTTAATCACCTGAATTTGAACAATAGTTTCATTCAGGATGTCATTAATTTTTGGAATAAAACAAAGAAATTTATAGTTTTATTTAACAAAACTGTATAATAAATTTGATTATATTTGATTTTCTATTTTTTATTTTAATTAACTATATGACAAATGTATTTCATTTGTATTGTGTATAAATATATATATTATTTATAAATGTATACATTGACATAATATTATTATTAAACCTTTATTTAACTAACATTTGAGAATTTTTTTATTTTGCCCACCCACTCAAATTAAAATTTAGCTTATGGGTGCACATGATTGTCAAAATGCAATTATATAATTATATTTATAATTTATATTCAAGGGTGACACGGAGGGGGGCAGGTCTGAATCCCTCCCATTGATTGACAGAATTTAAAAATCTTAAGGTACAAACCACTGAGTATTACTGTATATTACTTTTTACATGTTAAAACAATTTGGATCCCCCTTCTCTTTTGAAAATTTTCTGGATATGCCCTTGATTTATATGTATCATACCTAAACATAGATATAACAGCTATTTGTTTGGTATATCTAGCATATTAATTTATTTGGACCTGTTAACATTATTAATACATAGAAAATGATCATAAGTTTAATACTATACTTATCTAATTTGAAAAACAATCACTATATTACTGTCTGCATAAACTGACGAATCTTAAAAAGTCAAAACTTCAATGAAATGTCAATTAATATAACTATTTCTAATGAAATACAATTATTGTAAAAGAATATTAACATGTAGTATCTCATAAAAAATAACAGGTATTTAAATTTTTATCTAAAAAAGTATTCTTAAATAATATACTTTAAAAATCAAAATTAATAGAAATTTTACCTCATCTAGTACTTATTAGTTAAAAGGATATTTTTACCCTCACGTATTGTCTCCGTCTCACGCATGTATCGCATAAGCCATTTTCGTTCATCAGTTTCAATGGTGTACTGTTAGTTTTGATATTAGAGTGAATTGACATATTATAAGATTTAAAAGTAAGACTATTATCTACAGCCTTCCATAGGATTTTATTGATGTTATTATTTTTAAATAAGTTATAATCGTTTTGAAACTGTACATTTTAAAATGAACATAACTTACTTAAAAATAATAATATCAATAAAAGCCAATGTGGGGCCCTAAATAATAGTATTACCTTTAAATTTTATAATACGTCAATTCACTCTAATATCAAAACTAATGGTACATCATTGAAACTGATAAACAAAAAAATGTTCTATGTCGTATGTGCATAAGATGGAGACAACATGTGCAGGTACAGCATCCTTTTAAGCAGAATTTTGTTTAGGCAAGCTTCATATAACATTTATAAGTTGTAAGTGTTGTAAGTAGACAAACCATTTGGCTATTGGTAATATGATTGGTTATTTTCATAAGAAAAGATTTTATTCTTTGATGAAATTGAGTATTATAAAAAAATTGTTTTTATCAATTTATTATGATATTCAATAGATGACAGCACAATTAATGTCAATCCATACATTATAAAGATTATACCAACAGTCTTTTAATAACAATTTTTTAAACACAGAAATAACAGAAATACAATATAATATGTCAATTGATATCTTTCAAAAGGTTAATATTATAATAAATGATGCTTGTGACTAATTAATGATAATAAATAAATGATTAATAAATTAATGATAATAGTTTTACTGTAGTAGGTTCTAGTATAGTTATATAATTTTATATTTTAGTTTACCTGTGACCCATTAAAATTTTTTATAAATCTATAGGTTGTGAAATACTTTTATTTACTGGTTAAACAATTTAATATTTACGATTAAATATACAATAATACGTTTACTATAAGTTTATGGCAAACATTTTACATTTATACTCAAACAAAAAAGATTAATTATCAAATAAAATTGTAACTTGTTTAATTAATATGTTTTATCTTAACAAATATATTTTGAATAAAAAGAAAATATACACAAACATAATATGATACATATTTATAAATATTAAAAACTACTTCAAAATTAGTATTAATATTTGTATATATAATTGAAGATGAATGGATTTATAGAAAAAGAAAAAAAAAATTAAAGCAGTCAGACAGTATTGTCAGTTTGACAATCTTTTAAGCAATACGATACTGTACTCAACAATAACCACGATCTTTAACTTGCTGTCTCGGAGCAGCATTGATGATGCAATTGACACGAAGAATCATTTCAGCAGCTTCTGCAGCAGATACAAGTACTTTTAACAACAAAAGATTCAGTGACTCCAATCTCTTGCATACAACCCAAACAATCATTTTTCACGTCTTAATAAAAAATAAACATCATAAATACTGTATTTTAAAAAATCTACTTAATTTTTACTGACCTAATACCATATTATTTTTTCCAAGAGCATGAGCAGCTTATAATTCACTAATTAATTGTGTTGAATCTAAACCAGCATTATCAGCTATAGCGATGGGAAGAAATTGTAATGCTCTAGAAAATGCTTCCATGGCTATAGTTTCTTTGCCTGGAGTTTTGGCTGCTTTAGAACTTATAGCATTTGCCATCAACATTTCACTGCAACCACCATTATAGACAACAGTTCGCACTCAGACAGTAGAAGATAAAACACATAAAGCATCATGTAAAGAACGGTCAGCTTCGTCAATGATCTATTCAGTGGCTCCACGAATAACAATAGTACAAGTTTCACCAAGAGCCACACCAGAAAAACGTAAAAATGTGTTTTCAGCAATCATTATTTCTTCAATAAGTTTACATGTGCCCAAATTGGCTTTCACGGGAGAATCAAAAGTTGACAGAATTTCCCCAACAGTTACTAGTACTAAACAATCAATGTCATCAAAATCAGCATGCTCAATAGCCATTATACCAGCATTGGCAAAATATTGTTCTGGATAATTATAGATTAATTGCCTAAAAAAATAAAATATTATTTTAATATTTTTAAATCATAATATTTCATAAAATTATAATAAGCATGCAAAGTTACTGGACAATATTAAATTTAATAAACTAATACAATAATAATAAATAATAAATCATTTTTGTAACAATAAGTTAAGTAATAACTAATAATACATAATATTAGAAACACAAGAACATATTATTTTATTTTTATATTTTAATTATTCAGATTATCTTTTAACAATAATAGACAGAATAGGGAATAACACAAAAATAGCTGATGTAAGTAAAGATAATGTGAAGGAAGTTCTTTTTTTCTCTGTGAAGGTTTATAAAGGTGTAAGGATACAGTACAAGAGTATCCAATCCCATATAGTTGAGAAAAAAAGGCAAAACAAAGAAGAGATTTTATTTTAACAATAAATTAATTCAAGTAGTTTTTGAATATAAATTATTTAAAAGATTATCATATTACCTATTTATGAACACATTACATTCATAAGCAAGTATTTTGCTAACTTTACCTTTCATTTTCTCTTTTTCTGATAATTCAAGTTCTACAACCTTTGCCATTGAATCAACTTTGACACAAGAACCAAAAATTTTAATTTTGTCAGTATCCATAGGTGTATTTGCTATTAATATTGCTATTTTCTACACGTTTTAATTAATGTTGGCCAATCTTTTTGTCAAGAAGAAAACCTATTTAAATACAAATAATAAGCAATTATTAATTTATTTATTAATGTAGTTATTTTTTAGAGTTCAATTAAAATGTATTTTACCTTCATCCTAGAATGAATCTTCCAAACAACCGCCCTTTATCTTTATAATTTGTATAGCTGACAAGTTTCCAGATCCTTTTAGACGCAAGATTGCGTCTACTGATAGCTTAGCAAAATGTTCTTTATGTTGAGACAAGATCTTAGAACTTAATGTTGAGCGAGCAATATTTAATAAATCTTCTCGAAATTCAGCTTCATTTTTACTATGATTTAATGAAGCTACCAGTAAAGCTTCATGAGCTATCTGTGTTGCCTTTCTCCATCTAGTAATAATAATATGTGGATGAATTTTTTGATCAACTAATTTTTCAGCTTCACGTAATAATTCAGCAGCTGTATAATAAAAAAATATAATAATTTTATGTGATATAATTTATTCCTAAACAAGTTCATCATTATAATATCAATCCTATATACCAATTTATAGAAATTAATACTATAATTAAAATATAAAATTTAATTTAATAAATTGCGGAAAAAAAAGTCCCACCTTTAATAATAAAGACTTGATTTTAGGTGTTACCTTTTATTTGTGTAACGATTGGCAGTCGTACACATACTGATAATCGTTTCGATAAAAAATATAATCAATATAATAATAATTAATAATAAGTATAATAAATTATAATAATAATCAATATAATGATAAAATGTTATAACAATTATAATGTTATAATTAAATAACATATACAATAGTCAGTCAATAATACATAAATAAATATAAAATATAAAATTATTATAATAATACAATATATAAAATAATATTTTTATCACACCTCTTTCTGATATTGTGACTTATGGCTGTTCAAAAATCTAACACACTGATTTTGTATTTGTATTTGTATACATTAGTATTTTATACGTGTTTTTATTATCCGAATCTGTCATAGTTTTCTAACACTTCTCGAATCTCCTATCGCATCTAGAGCTAATTTCGCATCATCCGCAGAAATTTCCGTTTTTATTTTTCTAATTAATTTCCATATCGTTGAATGATTATGTCTACAAAGTTTTGCAAAACGGTTATTCTGCTTCAATCATATTATTTGTTAAATGTTCCTCTACTAATGTCATATTATGTTCCACGGTGAAAGAGAAAATACAGGTGAAATTTTTTAAAATGTAAGGTAGAAACTGAACGTACACGCCTATAGGAACCATTTATATAATATGAATCGAAATAAGTTAAAAGGTCATCGGCATCTGTTGCCATTATTTGTTTTAAACATGCCATACCCTCCAGTACTTTATCCTGTGGCAGGAAAGCTAATCTATCAAGCATGTCGCAAAATTGTTGAAAATTAAGATCATTTTTATAAATTCCTGACAAACCAAGTTTTTGAATTGTTCTGTGTGTTGATTGACACAAGTGATAAAAACGTCCATTAATTGTAATATGGGATCCGAAAATAGTTTTTGCAGCATTTATGACAGCTATTTCAAAATCTAAGTGTAAATATAACGGATCTAGGTATAAATCACGAGTCTGATATTCTTTTAATATAACACTAAATATTTCCTCATATGTAGATTGATTTTTTTTCTGCAGAATAAAATATAATGCTGTCACAAATACAAAATTTATTTGTACACGAATGACGTACAATTGTTTGAAAAATTCAGGCGCGAGGACAAAATTTCCATCGACAAACCAGGTATTAGATTTAATCAATAACGACAAATAATTATTAGTGGCAAACATTAAAATTCTATTATTAACATTCGGGATATTATCATACAGCAAAAATCTTTCATTTCCATATTCCCGATACTCTCCTTTAATAAATAATAATAATAAAAAAAAATATTAATATTAATATTTTGTCACACATAACAATAAAAATATTTTTATATTTAAATACTATACATTTGTTCATTATTTATTTATGGGAGACGCAATTCATTTTTTTGATTTTTAGGGTGGCGTAAACTAAAAAAGTTTGGGAACCGTTGCATTAAACGAATAATAGTGGTATTTAATTTAAATAGAAATAAATTAAAAATTATTTCAAATATTTCACCTTATACTTAGTTCGTTTGCACTAGTAGGTTTAGGTGGATCATTAAATGCCCTATGGTTTCTAATTGTCCTTTTTAGATATTCTTCTCTTGGCAATTTAGCGAGTACACTTTGGGGAATATTTGATACTACTTCCGCGAAAATTTAAGCAGGCGAATCACTTGTTAATTTAGCTTTTTCCACAGTAAAATTGTTTATTTTTGTCGCAGAAACAAGATTTTCATTTCCTTGATGCACATGATCATTCACTGGCTCATATGGCGTGGGTATTAAAAGGATGTAAGCAGTGATATTTTTTTTTCAAAAGTGATTAGAATATTATAACTAATTATAAATTATCTATAAACAAATTTCATCCTTTAAACATTTTTAATATTTTTAAAAATATACTAGTTAATTATACAATATATCAATTAAATTATAAATTATGAACATTATTATTAGTTATTATAAACGTGCATCACTTTTAAAATTTCATTTAAAACATAAATTTATTCTTCTTGTTTTTTTTGAGTAATCTTCAATAACTTCATCATAAAAACTATTTTCCTTTTGAATTTGGGTTAGTAATTGTTTTTCAATAGATAAAATTGACAATGCTGATAGTTTATTTTGTAATTGAGAATTTCTTAAATATATATGTATCCTTTTCAAAGTCGAAAATGAACATTCAGCACCTGCACTTATTGCTAGAATTGTTAAAATTAAAGATGATAATTTTGTAACTTAAGGTAAACTTTCAGATAGTTCAGTTGATTTAAGATATAACCAAAGTTTATTAATATTTCTTTTATGAAATTCGGTTGATGAATACACAATAGTTAATTCACTTTTTAGTATAGAAAAATCAAAATATTCACCATACGAATTTTTTAGCGAGTCCATAGAATTTGTTGGAAACTTATTAACAAACTACTCAAATTTTAAAAAATCCAATAATGAAAAAAATTGTAATTTAAACATTTCGGAAAATCTCTCATTAACTTTTGTTAACAATACATCAATGATTTCAAAAAATAGTCTTCGGTAATTGGTTTTTTTTGTCTTCGGAAACTTCAATTATTCTTAGTTTTTTTGATCTTAATGGCATTTCGGTATTTAAATACTGTTCAGATTTGGACCAAATTTGATCAAAATTATCTCTCATATTTTTTAAGTGATTAATAAAATCTAAAATATTTGTATTACAATAAGTGACATCAAATATTTTTGTTTGCAATATATTAAACAGAATAGTTGCTTGAGGTAAAATATTAGCAAATATTAAAAAGAAAAAATTAAAATCAAAATCAAAATCTTGAATCGTTTGAAAAAATCCTCTAGCACACGATAATGTTTCACTGTCCCACTTTTCTCTATTTTCTATAATTGTGTTCATGAGGTTTAATACTTCTTGTCTATACTCGGACATCATTTCAACGAGTCTACTATTATAATTCCACCTAGTTGGGGCGACAGATGGAAATCTTTTTTTTACTTCTTGTTCAAGTGCATAAATTCTTTTTGTAGATTTTGAAAAAAAAGATGAAAGTCCAGAAAGTGTGAGGAAAAATATTTTACATTCTTTTATGTGATCAACAGACTATTTTAATATTACATTAAGTTTGTGAGCATAACAATGTACAAGCATTGTATTTTTGCATTTCGATCGAACAAACGCCTGCAGACCATTATGTTGCGCAAACATGACGATGGCCTCGTCATATGTTTGTGCTATCAATTTATTTTCACAATTATATTCTTGTAAAATACTAAAGGTATGTCTGGCTAAGCATTTGGCAGATTGATCTTGACTGACGTCTACAAATCCCAAAAATCTTTCCTGTACCCCTTCATATATCACATATCGAAAAATTATTGATAATTGAAATTTCGATACGACGTCAGTGGTTTCATCCATAATTATAGAAACAAAATCAACATTTTTTATTTCTAATGCAATTTTTTTCATAAAAAATTAAAAATTGATTGTATAAGATCATTTTGTATATCTCCAGAGAGACCAGAAAAAACAGTGGCGGTCAAAAGATGTCTGCTTAATTTGAGATCAAGTGTCCCTATCAAATTAATAAATTCTATGTAATTACCTTGATTTGTGGAGGTTATTTGTTCATCGTGTCCACGAAACGGAAGCTCTTGTTTGGCCAAAAAACACGTTGCATCAATTGATCGGCTAACAACATAACGATTATTTTTTATTATTTTGTTATGTGCACTAGGCAAAATCAAATTTTGCCGCCTCTAAAGAAAAAAAAATGAACTCTCATTTTAACTTAGCCCCTCCCCCTTTTATAATAATAAAATATAGTAGGTATCAAATTTGACGTTTTGTTGAGTTTTTACTATGTTTTATTTTTATTGGTAAATATTTAAATATATAACATATTAACTTTACATATATGATATAATTGATTAAAAACATTTAGCAGTTAATTTTTAATTTAATATTAAAAATAAAAATAACCTAATTGTATTTGTATAACACATAATGTTACACCTTACACATAACGAATAGTTTTCGACTATTAATAAAAAAAATGTTATTCTTTAATGTTAATTTACAAAAAAACAAAAATTGTACTAAGTATATGATAAAATATTAAAAATGATGAATATCAGGATATGTCTAGTTAAATCACTTTAATATGATATTGACTTGTTAATATGAATTATATTCTTTATAAATAAATAAGTTAAGTAAATTTAAAATACATAAGAAATGAAAATATAACACAAGATTTATCTATAGACATTAGTTTTAATATTTGGGCATTACATTATTATTTGGAGATTAGTTTTATAAATGTACGATGTGCTGATAGTATTTTACTTACTTAAGAAATCAACTGAATCAACTGAATCAACGAGTCGCGATGAAATATAAGATAGATAAAAATTATACGAAAATACGATTTACAAAGTATCACCGATGCAATTAAAATATAAAACAAAATCGTAACATAATTTGGTATGTCCAAACTGGAAAGCAAGTGCGTCCGATATCGCCGGATAAATTTAATTTGAAAATAAATAATTTTGTTTTTCATCGCATCGACAGTGCGAATATTGAGACGACGTTATAAATATATTATATATTTATAACTATTATTTAATTATAATTATTAGGTATATAGTTATTGTTTAAGTATTATATTTTATTTTATTACTTATATCATAATAGAGTTATTTATATAGCGGTCCAAAACGAAACGTTTTATTTTTATGAAATAAATGGCACCTTAAATATAGGGATAGGATAAAGAATGGAATATAGCAGTTAAGCAAACTAAAATGGGTAAAAAGTGAATTTATTTTTTTCATTTATTGAGCACTGAAAATATTTGTAGCACACTAGCACGTCTATAGTTTGTTGTACGCATTGGACGTAAACGTAATTACAATGGACATATTTGCGATTTTCGGAATACGATGCAATAAATGTGTAGTTAAGTCGTTCTCATTGACTGCAATTTGGATTTACATTAGACACAACGTAAGATGATAATTTTAGACAATATTATTTTGTTTTATAGGTAAGTCGGTTTTCATGGATGAATTTTTAAAAATACTTTTTTTATATAATACCAATATAAATAAAAAAAAATGTACGAGTCAATGTTGAAAATGCAGCCCCGGTTAAAGTGCCGCTCTAATTTTTCTTTTGATTTAAAGTGTAAGCAGTGCTTATAGTGCTTACATGCACGCTACACCCCTGTGATCATTATTTACAGAAATAAAATTTGGATGATTTATGTTTAAACTAGTTTTTAAAAAACACGGACATTTCATAGAGCTATTTTTGAACACCTCCAATGAACAAAATTAGAACATGCTTTGTAGAAATTGAACAAAAATCCCAAATACGCAACCTTAGGATATTTTTTGTTTGAATTAATTAATTCTATTTTTAAATGCTAAAAAAAAAAAAAAAAATTCGAAAACAAACGAATATAGACGCGTACTCCTTCGATATAATCTAACAGACTGGCAACAGTCTCATTACCTATATCATGAATGTGTAGGATGTTTGGAATTAAGGAATTTTCCAGCTTACCAAATATAGGATTAAAAGATACAAGTAATGATAATTATTAGAGCTGAGATTTTAATGCCCTTAGAAAAATGCAAAAATGACTTACAAAACCCAAAAAATGCATTTAAATTATATTTATTATACCTTAAAAAGTTTAAAATTAAAAAAAAATTACGTACTAATTGATTACTAATTCAGTAATTATACTTATCGAGACCTAGCTATGATAAAATCGTTATGGACGATAACTTGTCGTTTTATATAATTTATTGTTTGTACCGTTGGTAGTTTGCCGAAAGTCTCTTGTTAATCGCAGCAATTTTCGTTTATTTTATGAACAAATTGTGAAAAATGCTCTAAAAACTCAGAAAATATACATAATAAGATAAAATATTATTATTATAGTATATTTTAATCACCTAAAACACATTTTTTAAACTTTTTTCGGGATTTTTTTTTTATAGACCAAATAAATAGGTAATAGGTATTTATTTAGTAATGTTGTATACTATGGACTAATGTAATAGTGTTTACTAGCATATTTGTTGTGACAACTCAAAAATTTACTCTTTAACCCAAAAAATTAAGCTATCATTCAAGTATCATTATATAATAATATAAATATTGTTTTTAATTTTTAATACAATACGATACTGAATTATGAATAATTAATTCTGTTGATTAAAAAGATTTTTTCTTGTTCTTTACATTCAGCGACCTATCAAAAATATTGTTTTGTGATTCAATTTTGGTTTATCATTAACTTGGACTACTTAAAGTATAAGACGTTGAAGGTTTTAACTTTTAAACTTTAATGTATATCACTTAATGTAAGTTTTATGTGATAATACAATTGTATTTCCTAAGTGACCAAATTATTTGTTCTTTACTTACATAGGTGATTTAGATTGGAATCCATACTACCGCGACCAACAGAAATGAGTATCTTGTCCATACCTTTTGAGCCTAGCGTGCTTTTGACCAAATTATCAATGGCAATAACCCCAATGAAACTAGTTAAACGTGCATTTTCCCCTCGGTCTTCTTTAGCTTGGTGTTTCAAAATGCGTACAAGATTCAATTAAATCTACAAATAGTGAAACATAATAAAAAAATAAGAATAAGCTATCAATTTTAAAATATCACAAGCACTCAGATGAAGTGTTTTGAATATTTTCGGGAACTCATAGGCAGTTAGTTTTTATACATTATTGTTCTTTTTTTTTAACTTACCATTTTTGTAATTAATTTATTATGTGCATCAAGTATCAATAACGAAAAAAAAATGAATGCAAATTTTTGGTGAAAAGTGAAGACTGAAAATTCAAAATACTAACAAAATTGTACGGTCTATAGAAAAACGGAGATATAGAATAAAGAGTAAAGACTAAAGACAAAAACACTATCGTAAATCGTTGTCCAGTGTCCAATCCAGTGAACACAATAAAATACATACCTACAAGCCGACAAAAAAGAAACAGTAAAAACCGTACATTTTAAAATTCGACAAATTAATGTACCTATGCGGTTGTCGTGGTATTATGTACGAGCTTATCATTTATTATTGATAAAACATATGATTCGTGTGTTATCATATTATTTGGTTATTATCAACAAGGCATCCCGCCGTTTCATAAGTTAAGAACTTGTGACTTACCGTTCAATAGTAATTAAAGCTAGAATTTATATTTTTCATTTACATTTTTTTTGTAAACCACTAAATTAATTACAGTAGTAGTGATAGTAGGAGTATTATATGCATATTAAAGCAAGCTTTTCTTTTTTTGTAGATACATATTTAATCTAAGAAACTTAACGATTGTTAGTCATGGAAATTCAAAATATTATTGATTCGATGTCCAGAATTACCTCTACAAATTGTTTTGGTGAGCTTTTACTGTTAAATATTCTTGATTGATGTATGGATTATTTAAAAATAATATTACAAACTTCAATAGTTATGTAGAACTTAGGTATATTATGCTAGCTATAGTACAAAACCAAAGTAAATTTCATTGCTTTGAAATGCTAATTAAATTCATTATACTTACTTCAAAATAAATCATATTTTTTAATTTACTTTATTACAAAAGCAGTTTTTAGGTGGTTCAGATAAGGTATTCTGTTTATTTAACAAATTTAATATGAATAGTCAGTTTATCAAAAATTTCCGACTTGAAATCGTGGATGCAATCGTAAACTAATAATTATATCTATAATTGGTTAAAATATTAAAACAATTTACAAATATTACAAATTTAAATATTAATAAAATGTTATAAATAAATATAGATTTTAATTGTTTTTTTTTAATGTTACTTTATTTCAATTGTTTGTGTAAAAGAAAACCATAGTTTTATTAATATTCTTTCTTAAAGGCATTATTAATATATATATATTAATTCAATTTTATTATTATTAATGATACATGCTCTAATTATAATGAATAGGTTAATTATGTATAATATATTTACTTACAATACTCATGGTTACATTAAGAATGTAATTATTAAATGTATAAATAGATAAACATTTATATCATTATTTTATCTTTAGTCTGTAAACATTTTAGGTGATATATTTTGTGAAAATACCTTTAAAAGGGGTTTGGATCTTAATTGTGATTCATCTGATCATGAATACAAAAATCAAAGTCTTAGGTAATATATTTATTTCTGTTGTAATTGTTTTTTTATTTTATGATGAGACATTATTATTTTCAGATTTATTAATGTTAAGAAGATAATTGAACTATTGTCTGACTTAAAAGAATGCCTGTTAAAGCATTCTGATGATTCTACTGATATCATTTTAAGCGCCGTTCATTGTGCTACTGTATCAAAATGCTTAAATTCTGTTATTACATATGGTTTTATTCAATGCCTTATACCAAGTATATGGAAATCATTTGAAAATAACCAAAAAAATGTCCAAATCACCCAAAAAATTTCACCTGATACAGTAATTATAATTATTTATTATAATTTATTGTTTATTGATATGTATTTGATTTACTGCTGAAAAATTGAATAGTTCAAAATTAATACTATATAAGATATTGTTAGGATTAATGATTGACCCTTTTTAATTTTTTCAAAAATTATTATAGCTATAATAATATTTTTATAAATATTTGATTCAGTTTGAAAACTACAATTAAGGTAATTAAAAATATTACATTCCTATTGCTTCATTTTAATTTAATGATATTTTCATGTCCTTGTTTATTATCATTCCTTTTGACACACCATACACAATTTATCACTCTATTACTGGTTTACCGTTTGTTATATTTTTTGAATATTTTACAATTACACATGAAAATTTCTTCAAAAAAGTAAATAACTTAGGTACCATATGCATATAAATTAAAATGATACATAATAAAAAATAGAAATAATCATTTAAATTCCATTTCTTTAGTAAGCCAATTTTTTAAATAAATCTTTTCAAAAAATAGTATCTCCAATTTGACATAATTTATTCTTTTTTCATAGTATGGTTTTTCATTTTGTGAAATAAGCATTTACATTATATAAATATAAAATTACTTGAATTTATTTAAGTATAGGTGTATTAAAATTCAATTATTAATATCTTACATTAAATATTAAATTTAAAATAATAAAATAAAATACTTAAATACTTATTTAAAAAAAGGAAAAAATAAATTTGTATAATTATATAATATTTGTTTTAATTGTTATTAATTTAAGAATCATTTTAAGCAGGATCAATAGGTACAAAAAAAAAGAAGAAATATATAATGTATAATTAATGTAAAAGTATTAAATAAAAGTAAATAAAGTAATTTGTTTTAATTTTTATTAACTTAAGCAGTATATAACAATAATAACATAACATGATAATATCTGTTACATTTTTTAATACTATCTATAAAATAAATACCTTGTTTGATTTTACAAGCACTTTTTCATGAACAATTCAGGATTCTTTAACCCATATTTAATTGTTTAACAAAAATAGTTATTGATTATTAATTTATTTAATAATAGTTGTTTAAACCCAAGGACTTGAAAAGTGTATATTTATTGGTTTTGATTTACCTAATATTGTAATCAAGTGTATGGTAGCTGTATATAGTTCATTTAAATTATGTTTTTTATTTTTATTTCAACTCAAGAAATATGCAGAAATGTCTGAAAATTTTATTACACTTGAACTAGTCAAAAAACAAAAAGCGTTAACTTTGCTTTAAATTATTCAAGTTGTATCAAAGGGTTATGAGTTAATAAGTTCTTAATATAAAAATCCATGTCCATCCAAACGATGTTCTAGTTGCTTTAAAGATACAGCATGAAATGTAACAAATATTGTCACAATTACCTAATTTAAAATTACTTAATAAATTGTTAAGATTATTTCATATTTACCTGACGTGTTGTCTTTATTTTATTAACACATAATATACCAAAAATTACATTTAGTAGTTCTAATTTTTAGTTGTCACATTAAATATCAAAGTGTACTGACCTATTATCAAATTTAATGTTGTGAATATTATATAGGCTTTATGCTAATAGATGGAATAATTCAACAATATGTAACTCACATTGGTAATGACAGGTATTGTCTCACGAAGCACTGAAACATTATGTATATGTGTATTAAAGCCACAGAAATGTGGAATATGTATTATTCGGATTACACAATAATATTGTATTTGTTAATATTATTATTAATTTACTAAATAGTTAACAAATAGTTTTGTAGACATTTCAAATTTAGAATATAATGTTTTATTTAATTTACAATTATTGAAATTTATCCATAACACTGTTAAATTATTTATTTATTTTATGTATGAAACCAATGGTGAACTGGTGAAGTTTAAGGTAACATTATTAACAATAATTTACCAATAAGTTTTAACTTGTACTAATTAACTTTTTACTGTATAAATATGATATATATTATACATCCTATGCATTCATTTTGATATTTATTTACTGTATTCTATTTGAGACTTGACTACTTGAGTACATTTTTAAATTAGGCATAACATTTTGTTTTTTATGATTGATATTAGAAAATAAAAATCTAATTATACATGTTAGTACGCTACATAAAGTACTAATTAGTAATTACTAATTTTTAATCAAACATTACTTATAAATAATAACTTATATGCCCCCTAATAAAAGTGTATAGAATAAAACAGTATTCAATTAGCAGTTCGTTATGCATTGATATTATCATAATAATACATGTTTTAAAGAATGTTCATCACTGCAATTCTACTTATTTGGACTAGTTTATCATACAGGGAATGATGTTCCATTAATAAGTTTAAGGTCTATGAACTACTATTATCTGTTTTCTTTTGTTTTTTTTTAACATATTTTAATTTTTAAACAAATTATGATCATTTTAGACATTAATATTTTATATACTTATAATACAGTTTTAAACTTGCTATTAAGTATAATATTTATTTCCTACATTTTTAATACAGATATAACATTTAAGGGTGTGACACTCGTATAAATAATACTACGTATAATTTAATTGGACTTAAATGTTGTATGATGTAAGGTGACGTATACATTTTTCACTTTACTTGGTAAAATGTATTTTAGATATTAGTATAAAGGATTTTCTTTTTCATTTTATTATATTTTTATTAGGTACCTATGCTTAAACTAATATTTGATATAAATTATTACTTTTAAAATTATTTATTGTTTATTTCAGGCATATGAAGAATTAAAATTTTATGTGAATTCATTATTTGATTTGATAAAAGAGCCTACATTAAAAAGACTCATATTAGTGAAACATACAAATGTTTTACTAGCAGGATTATGTCAATTATCTTTGCTACCCATTGCAAAACCTGGTACAGTAATTGCAACAGAAAGTACTATAGATGAAATAAAATATGAGCAATTGATAAATGAACAGAATACATTTAAAAACATTCTCAAAAATCTCATTTTGATAAACAGAGATCCTTTATTTATTCGAGAAATAATATTTGTTCTTGGTCATAAGGTACTTATTATTAAATTAATAAAAATAAATATATATATTTTAGAGATCAAAATTGTATTATTCAAATTAACATTAGACATATTTGTATGCAATTATTATTGAACTATAACAAGAAAGCATTATTTACCAAACTTTCATAGGAATAATAAAATAATATATGATTAAATGATTAAATATAAATTACAATATAATATCAAAATATTAATATAATTTTGCATTACTACTTTTTAATAGTATGTAATAAATAAAATATTCCTATTTATTTTAGTTAAATTTGTTTTTTTTTCAAATCTTGATCTCTAAAAATAGTTTTTTTATGTATTGTTTTTTTCTTTAGTTTTATTTGTTATAAGTTGAATATACTATGGTCCTGCACTTTGTCTTAATGCACATTTTTATTTATTTATAATTCAATGAGACTATCTCGATTACAATAAAAAATTTGGTATATATAGAAATATATGTATCCAGATCTTTTATGCAGGTCTTACATAATCTTGATATAAAAATGTGAAACCAGGTAGAACTAAGGCATTTGAAAGCCAAATATTGAAATAAAAGATGATTATTGTAATATTTTGATTACAAAAAAAATATAAAAATAATTATTATTATTACTTATTAGTATACAAAGGAATCACATTATTGATCACGTTTATATGTATTTTGTTAAATTTCCCAGGTTGTAATGAGAAAGACTTATAAACACAACTTGCCTATATATATATCCAACTTAAAAGATAATAACACAAGATATATCAAAAATAATATGTACAATTATAATAATACCATTGATTATAAATACTACTAATCAATGATAATACTAACAATGATTAAAATACTCATAAAATAATGCTCAAGATGATTCTAGTTTACAATGGTCTTTCTATATTATAATATATTTTTTTATCAATATGCCTGTTTTAAATCTAAAAGTATTTAGAAGTGTATCAAAAAAAATGTAAGGCGATAGAGACTATAATAGCAATTTTCTAACTAAAAAAGAATTATTACTATTTTTAGATTTAAATTATAGTTTATTAAAATTCATAATTTCGAGTAAAATATAATGGAATTTGAGAGTTGATTTGAGCTAATAGCTCAGTAATCAGTATTTAATAGTACTATAAAAAGTATTATAATTAAATAAATCATGTACAAACATGTAAGTCAGCAGATATCTCTATATAAGAAAGTCTAAATTTACTAAATGTACTAAAATGTAAAAGTTTCTAAAGATAAGTACGTTGATCATAAGAGCAATTAATTTTTAAAGTTTAAACTTAATATTATCAAGATCATTCATAGAAGTGGATCAAATTACTGAGCCAAATATAAGACAAAATTGCAAGAAGAAGCAATATTGTGTTTTTATAATAGATTTTTAAATTTTTGAGTGTTTCTATTGATGAAACTTAACATTATGTAAGATTTTTCGATGATAAATTTATGATTTATTTTAGAAAAAAGATTAAAAATTAAATTTAATGAACTCCAAGGTAATTTTTGATAAATAAGACGTCTTACCCACATGTACTGTTTTCATCTTACAAACGTACATTATAGCAAATTTGTGTTTAGCCGAATCTCTTTTATGCTGTTTGCTTTAATATTAGAATTAATTTACTTATTAAAGTTAGAATATTATCTATGTGCCTATATCAATATTTTCTTTTTAAGGAAATTATGAGTATTTTAAAGTTTAAGTATTTTACATAGCTATAATGTTTAAAATGAAAATACCAAAAGAACTTTTGTGATGCCAGAAATAATGTTATTTTAAAATATTTAAATTCTTAAGAAAGTTGTAAGAGGATTTTTATGTTTTAATATTATACATATTCATAATTTGCTTAAAATTTTAACAAGAGATAACAATTAATTCTCATAATTATTAGTTCTAAAATTAAGAATTTAATGTTTACATTTTTATCAATATTAAAGAAGAAGAAGTATGTAGCAAATAATCATTAGGAATTAGGAATAGAAATAATTGATTGATTGAGAAAAATAAAAGAGGGAATGTTTGTAGTATTTGACCTTATTTGTTTAATGTAATTCTAAAAGGACTTTATACACATATTATTATGATTTATATTATTTAAATGTATGTTGCAAGTAAAAGTAATTATTATTTTCAGAATTGCCAGAAACATATAAAGCTTGGTCTTGGAGAACTATTTTCAGATTTATTGATACAGTCTAATGGAATTCAAACATTTTTAAGAGTGGCATGTGATTTAATTTCTGAAACTTCGCAAAACTTTAATCATCATGGTTTGCAAGAATGGTCAAATTTAATCCATAGTTATTATTTAAAATCAAAAGAAAAATATACTAATTATATTGTTCCTCAGGTAAATAATAGTTTAAAATAATATATATTATATTTTTGTGAAATATTAAGTACCACAAAGATACTTAAATGTATTTTATTTGAATACAATTTAAAAATACCTATTCTTTAAAAGGCAGAATTGTTTATTATTTACTTTTAATAATAATTAAATATTCTATTTCTGTGGTATCTTATTCTTATATATTGTATTAAAATATTTTAGATATGGGAGTTATTAAGATCTAATAAAAATTTCCATCAACTTCAATTTCGTAGCATTGCTGTATTTTGCATTCATTTAATGTCAAAAGAAAATTATAATGATTTTCTAGCATTCTATATAAGCCCAATTGAACAGTTAATGAAAATAAGTAAAATTCAAAATGTGTCAAGATGTATAGAAGATTTACATTCTCTTTTTTATTTGTTCAGGAATGAAATTTGGTCTTTAAATCCAAAGTTATTGACACATGTTGCTGCAATTATATATAATGTGTATACATCCACTGCTAATGGTGTATATTATTTAAAATCTAAACTAGAAGATTTAGTTTTCTTAATATTAATTTATTTTTCTAATTGTAAAGATCATTTAAAACTGATTGTATTCTCCCAATACCAAATTTCTATAGAATATGATGATGATGGTGAAAATATACAAATAAAATATGTTGAAAAAGAACACCAATTAAATTTAGAAACTCAAGTTGATTTGATTTTAAATTTAATTGACAATCGTGCAGACTCAAAATTGATGAAAACAATTTTTATAACTTTACTTGACATGTACACAGATGTACCATCAAAGGAATATTCAATTATGGAAACACTATTCATTGTTAAAGCTATTCATCATTTAATTCAAAAAGATGATGTGCAAAAATCAATATCTGATAATCCAGAAATAGTTTTAAATCTCATTAAGTCAATACTAAAGGTTATAAGTGAAAACGATGTAATTAATATCCAAGTTCTTCCTACTGCATTGATGGTACTTAGTTATGTACTAGAAAACACTAATAAAATTTGCCAATTTGACTGTTTCATGGATTCTTTGACAAAAATTTCCGAAAATTTAGAGGATGGCATGTTAAAAGATTTAATTTTAAAAACACAAGAAAAAATTAAACAAATTAATAATATTTGTACAAAACAACCAGTGGCTGTTCAACGTACAATTGATGATGTGTTATTTGATGCTAGAGACCCATTATTACCTTGTAGATCTCATGCATTGATTGAATTAAAAAAAATGATAGAATCCGGTGACAAAATGGTTCCTGCAAAGAAATCAGCAATATTAATTGTGATTCAAGTATAATATTTTATTTTAATATAATAATATTAGTATGAAAGTTTTTATTCTAAAACATAATATTGTATTTAGGAAAATTTGAAAAATAGTGATTCATATTTGTATTTAAGCGCTATATTCACTTTGTCTTCTTTGTGTTCATATTTTCCAAATGAAATTCTCCCAATACTTTGTGAAGAGTATAGTATGCCAATAAATTACAACCATTCACCGGAAACTAGATTAAAAATTGGTGAAGTTTTAATGAAAACCGTAAAATTATTAAGTATGTAATAACATTTAAGAATAAGTTAATTATATATAAAAATTAGAAGTTAAAACTTTAATGGTTTAACATTCTAGATGAGACTATTCCTTTGTATAAAAACCAATTACTAAACACTTTTATGGCTGGTGTCAGGGACAATGACCATCTAGTCAGAGCATCAAGTCTTTCGAATTTGGCTGACATTTGTCGACTCTTGCGTTATAATCTTGGATCAATTGTTTCTGAAATTGTTAATTGTACGGATTATGTACTGCGATATGATCCAGCAATTGAACCTCGTAGAGCAGCTGTTTTATTATTACAAATGATCATTCAAGGAGCAGATTCAGAACTACTTGAAGTAAGTTCACAATAAATCATAATTTCTATTTTCATTAGTAAAATAAATATATAGTAATAAAATATATAATAAATAAAATGTATATTATTATATTTTTATATTAATGATTTTCATAACATTTAAACCAGAGTTAAATATTTTTTGCATATCACTTATGTTCATATTAGGTATGGATTAATCACATGACACTAATGACTTAACATAGATCTATTTAAAAATTCAAAATGTTAAGACAATAAAACATTACTACATTACAAAAATTAGAAATTTGTGATAAAATACGTTTGAGGTTGTACTTAATGATGTGTGAAGTATTTATCCACAGTTATAAATTGATATATTTTCTATGATTCGGGATCACTGTTATTAATTTTGAATTATAATTGTTAACATAATTTATATAAAATATAAACTATTATTATATCCACCTCTAACTTAATAAAAAATAAAAAAAAATTATTTTCCGTAATAATGTGTGACCTTCTGCATACTATCATGTGACCTTTTGCAAACTGCAGTTTGGAAATCTCTGGTTTAAATATTATGTTTTCTTTTTAACTCCTTTTGAATACAAATATTTTATTTTTTCTACTCAATTTTGGTACTCATACTTTAACCTTCACTGAAAAGATTTTCAAATATTAACTTACGTGTTTAATAAGTACTAATCTAATTCAATATTCACAGATTTTGATAGACAGTATAAAAGATATCTATCATATGCTCAAGTTCCAATATCAGTGCAACAAAGATGAAACTATCAAACTACACGCTCAGGTGGCAATAGAGAGATTGAATGATATAATGAAATCTTTATTTTTGGAACCAAAATAAATAATATATAATTTCAGATTGATATTTATTTATTTTAAATACTAAACTGAATAAAGTTAATTTTTTAGATTAGCAATGCATTTTTTGATTTAAAATACTATTTTATTTACAATACAAAAACTATTAAAGTTTTATACTTATAGTTGTTTATTATTGTTTGGTATTATTTAAAATTTTAAAAATGTTTACTATTGACTTATTTTTGGCTACAATTTATGATCACCAATTTTTTACTAGTAGACTTACAAATTTAGCATAATTAACAAAATTAATTTTTTATACATACATATATTTGATTTAAGTATAAATTGTATAAGATGTATTTTACATCACATATTGTTTTCTAGATATCAGTTATTAATGAAAAGATTATTAATAAACATAGGGAACAATTTAACACATATATTTTGATATTAGTAATATTATATTACCAATAGCCAATAACTACTATCTACATACAACATTTACAATTTATAATTGTCATATGAAACTTGTTCAAACAAAATTCAGCTTAAAAGGACGTAGTACCCGCATGTGTTGTCTCCATTTTACACACATACGACATAGCAAATTTTTGTTCATGAGTTTCAATGCTGTATTGTTAGTTTTGATATTAAGTAAATTGACCTATTATAAAATTTAAAGGTAATACAATTATCTAGAGCCCCCCCCCCCCCATAGGATTTTATTCATGTTATTATTTTTAAATAAGTTATGATCGTTATAAGATGTATAGTTTTTTTGTTGTACTAACAGTACAGCATTGAAACTGATGAAAGAAAATTTTCTATGTCGTAAGTGCATAAGATGGAGACAACACGTGCAGGTACAATGTCCTCTCAACTAACAAGTACCATATATTTTGTCATGATAAGTACTAGGTGAGGTGAAATTTTTGATTTTTGAAGTATATTTAAGAATACTTTTAGTTTTTTCTAACTGCGCAAGTATACTGTATAATATTATTTTATAAGTGTAATTGGGGTTGACTACATGTATTTGAAAATAAACATAAATCCAGTAAGTACGAACCTATAGTAATATTCAGCAGAGGAGAATTATGTACAGTGTATAGAAACAATGTAGGTAAGTCCAGAAAATGTACAAGCACCTCTCCAAGGCTATTCTACATTTTGAACTACTTTAAACACTATAATAAATGGTACAGGTAAATAATAAAATAACCAATAATATGATCAATGATCAACCATATAATCGTCAAATAGTTATTAAAAATATAATTAAATAATCACCAAATAATATTTCATAATCATAAAAATGACAAATAATAATTAATAATATAAAATAATGGTTCTGTATGAAAATATTTTTATAGTAATCAACATGTAATAATTCATCAAAAATGATGTATAAAAAAATCCCAGGTTCTAGAAATACTGTAATAAATTTGTAAATTGTCAGTTGTCGAGGCACTGAGTACATACAGAGTACATTAATAACAATAAATAATATATATGAGTTTAAATTACAGCACCAAACCGCATTTATGCAAAAAGAATTTAATCACCAAAAACATCTATAATTAAATGCCAATATAAATTTTAAAAATATTATATTTCTACTAATTTATTAAACTCTATCAACACTTAAATTTAAAATTTATAACTTATAAATAAATCCCATTCTCATACTGATAAGTTAATCAACAATTATTATCAGTCAATAATATATTTTTTTATAAATAAATCATAATATGCTTGTATATTATTTTGATTTTTTATATCATTCCATATTAGATAATTTTTATACCTGATTTATCTTCTATATATTAGCCCTGCAACAAAAATGAAATAAAAGGATTACATGAACATAAAAAAATAATGTCAAGAAAACGGTGATTTCCATCTATCACTAAAAAATTGAGTTGTGTTTTATTTCTATCATATTTGATATTTATATCAAATTATACAAAAATGATTCTCTAATGGGAAAAAATCATTTTAAGTATTACGATTAGGCTTGCCATCAATAAGCTATAGCAAATAAAAATAACATTGAAACATGGAAATTTACACAAAATTCTGAATAATAGTTTTTATAAAGAAAAATAATTAAGTTACCTGCATATTTAATATTAATAAGTAATATATTTTAATATAAATATAGTCAAATACTAAATATTTTTAAATAGTCATATATTTTAAATCGATTTGAAATAAAATTTAAGTTTAATTGTGTTAAAAGTAAAGGAAGCATAATAAGACATTAAAATATATTATTAATTATTATATTGACTAGTACATTGATATATATATATATTAGAATTGAAAAAACCAATATGCGTGCAATACTATTATACTAATATATATAAAAGATATGAAAAATTTTCATTAAACTATCACATAATACAATTAAATAATGTAAATGTCAGTTTTCCTTTCAGTATCTAAACATATTGATGGTGGTTATGCTTTTACACTGTATGTTGCACATAGACTCTACAAGGAGAACAAAATAGACATTTTTTTAACAATTCTATTACTTATTTAGACTTTTTGGATTTAGTTGATATAACATCAAATTCCAATGTACCATCAATACAATCGTTATTGTCCAATCTATTTACAAAAATGTTTAATATATTAAATACATTATCAATTATTTATTCAAATAAAATATTAAATATTATAAAATGTATAGACACATTACCTCTATTTCTTTAATGGTAACTTATAATCATTTATTTTTTCATTCCATAATGTTTCTGTTGAAGGACATTGATTCTGAAAACTGACTTTACTAACATCCATGAAATATCTATTATTATCTTTTTCTTAAAATACAATTTCATTTATTATAATTTATTAAATACCTATATATATATTATACATGAATGTATTTTGATTATTTTAATCTTATAAGCAATGCTCAAAAATTAAATCATTTGCTTGATATTATTTTCAAATTTTAAATTGTTTGATCAATTTATTTTTAATTAATAAATAACCGAAATTAAATTAATTCTAGAATAAATACACTATACTATGTTTAAAATCATCAAGATAGAAAAAATGTATTTATAGTTATAAATCAAATCACATTAGACAGTAAATTTATTCGATAATACCATAAAATCATTCAAGTATATTAATTATACATTTTATAAATATTTATATTAAAAAGCATAACTAATATTTTACAACTAGCTATTGTTTAAAATCTTTAAAAATAAATCAATAATAAATTTGTTTTAAAGAAAATATCTTTTGATAATTTTATTTTCAAAATAATAGATGCAAGGTTAATACCAGTTAGATAAAATTTGATAGTATACTATATTATTTTTGTACTGGATAATTAATTTAACGTAACACTCATTATTTCAAAAACTTTTATAATTTTTTTAAAACTATTTTTTTTTTAAATTATTTTTAGTGAATAAAAAACAATTTAATCTAAATATTACTGTTTATTTTTTAATTTAATTTTTTTACTTTTTTAATAACAAAACGCATTTATAACTCCTCACTCCAAAACCTAAATTTTTTCAGTATTTTAATACATAAAAATCAAATTTTAGATGAGTAGGTAGTGTATGGATTCTTAGATATTTTAATTTTAAATTAACAAAGCAGAGTGAAATGGTACAGGGATACTCCACAAAATGTTAGTCAACTATTACACTCATCTAATCTAATTGCTTATAACTAGATACCTGTTTTATATACATGATACATCTGCATATACATACTGAGTGTATACACTATATTGAGGATTAAAAATGTCTGCATTTTATATCAAATTGATTCTATCGATCAAATATTATTTTGCATATAATTGCATACTTGGACGGCTAAAACAAATTTTGTCTTTAGAATATACTATAATGTGTATATTTTGTACAATATTGGTAAATAACCAAATCAATTCATCTCTTAATTCTAGATATTGAAATCTTAATTAGTGTTTATAATTTAACTTTGTTCATCGTTATACATTACAAATTTGAACTGTTATCTCATTATTTTGTTTAAATTATTTAAATTATTCTGTTTTTCTTTTATTTAATGTATGTAAATATATTACCAAAAACCAAAATAATGATTTCTTTTATATTGAAGTATTTTGTTGTAATTTGTATCATAATTACCACATTTTTAATAAATATAATTTTGAGCACTTATGAATTACTTGTCAAAATTGAATAGTATAAATTGAGATACTCCTAATAATATTTTGGTTCGATATGAAACTAAAACTTATATTTAAGTACATTCAAAGGAGTAATATCTTTAAAAAATGTTATTTTGTAACAACTTAAAACTATGTAAAAGAAATATTTAAAAATATATAAGCGTTTTCTGAAATAATAAGTTTCTTATATTAAATGAATCACCCTGTAAGTATTAAGTTAGGTTAACAACTGATTTACAGTTACAATTATTACATCTCCCTAAAAAATTGAATATTTTAAGTATATCTAAAGAGTGTATTCATAAAATATATTTAAATATTGAAACCAGCGGCAAAGCATAAAAACATCTCTAAAAGAGATAAGATATATTATTATTATACAATATAAACCCTCATATACTTGAAGAATTATTGATAAAATATTGAATTCCATAATAATAAATGTAGTTAAAGTATAAATGAAAAATAACGATTTTATCGAGTTCTTTTTTATTTTCATTTAACAGTTAGATTCTAACTAGTAAATTATGATTTAGTAATTTAGTAAGTTGCCAATGTGGTGGGTTTAATGTAACATAATGTACAGTCATTTTTGTATAATATGATTGATTAAATCTCATTGATTAAATATACTATAGGTACGTATTTAAGCAATGTAATAATTTCTCAATCATTATCTTAATTTGGATTTGACTCGTTGGTGGCGCATAGCGGCAGGATACAAGTAGATAATTATTTCCCCACCTTCTTCGCAACAATGTGGTACTAGTAGACTGAATCCAAATTAAAATATATATATTATAATCGATCTATGCTCACATTTATACCAATTTTTATTAATTCGATTGTTGTCCATAAACCATCATTTTATACTTGTTATTTTACCATTTTATAAATATTTTATGTTTATGTGATGAAATCTTCGACAAACATAATTAATTAAATAATTATCAATGACGCAAATAATTATTCATATAAATATAAATTAAAGATTATTAAGAAAAGACCAATTCTTGTTTTCATTTTAAATGTGGTAGATAAATTTAATTTTATCAAAAGATTTTAAAACGTGTCTACTTGTTTAGTCTACTCAAACTTCCTCTCTGATTTAAATACACACTTAAATTTAATTTAATGTAACTAACATTATCTTCCTATAAATGCAGATTATCATTAATTGATTGTTGGTTTGAAAAAAGTATATCATTTTGATCACAATAATCATTGGCAATGAATACATCAGGATTTTCAGTAGAACATGACATTTTTTTTTCAAGAACTCCATCTTATTCAACCTATGAAATAAAATTTTAATTAATAAATTTTAAAATCATTCAATGTTTAAAAAATACTTTAAAAATGTTTAGATGTTTGCAAATTATATAATAAACTAAGGACTAAAAAATACACAAATATTTCAAAATAATCTTATGATTAAATCTTAGATGATATTTAGGCTAAACCATTAAGAAATGTTCTAACCTAAAACATACAAATTTAAGGTAAGTAGAAAGTTACAAGTAAAAGAAGATTTTACAAATTATATAAAAAAAAATTATAAAATTATAAAATTTTTTTAAACTGAATATTAACAAAGTATAAGAAAAATAATACATATACAAGAGTAATTAATAGAAATAATAAAAGAAAGGGAGTTCATATAATTATAGATTCTGACAAATAGAAGTTTTTAATTATTTAGCTTTTAAAAGGTCATGACATTAATATCAATTTAAATGTTGAAGTGATTACCAAGCAGTGTTGTTATTGAGAATTGAAACATTTTGATGAAATTGTAATTTTATATTGAAATGTATAAGACGTTATATTCATATATGCTTATTTAATCTCCTTTAAAATCCATAAATTATACATTCTACATTTAGACAATCTACAATTTGGTATTTATAATACATAATATTATTTCTATTAAAATAATAATATGTACAAAACAATATATACATATTAAATATATAAGGTTTAAATTTGGATAAAAAAATTATTGACTTTATAATGAATTTAAAGATAGTATCATGAAAAAAGTTACTTATAAAATGTAATCTTTAATTTGTTTTTAATGCCCAGCCTTGTATGCTAAATTGTTGTAAGCCATTATAAGAAAAACTAGTGTAATTATAATCAAATAGTTTGTTTAAATATAAAAACATTAATAATTATAAATAATAACTTATTACTTATTGTGTATAACAGCATTTATGCCTAATGTTTGAATTTATTAGCTACTTCTTTACAATTATTATCATCTCTCCAACAAAAAAGAGCAAGTCTAACCTGTTTGACAATATTTATTTGTAATGAATTACACAACAAATCTTCAGAATGAAAATTTACTGCCTAAATATATGTAAATAATATTATTTTAAAATGAAACAATTTCATATTTATAATTTAAATTACATAGATATAATTTAAATTTAAGCTAACACACAAAATAAATAATAATAATTATTATTGTATGAATAAATAAAATAATAAGCTAATATGTACCTATAATGTATATGATTTATAAGTTGAAAATAAAATCAAGAAATTTACTAAAAAATTGTGACAAGTAGCATGGTGAACATCGTTCTGTATAGTATAACATCTAGAATTAGCATATGTAAGCTATAGCTGTAAGGTTCACCTTGAATTAAAAATAATATAGGATACTGATTTTGGTTCATTTTTAAGCATATAAAATTATTATCATGAATAATAAAATATTTTACACTTTTTATATTACTAAATAAATTGGCTATAACTATAGAGGGGCCAACATATTATATTTTCTCTATTTGCTACACGTATATTATTTTTTATAAATATAAGCAAGTTTTAGTTTAAACTAACTTCGATTATTTAAGCATTAATAACTTATTTAAAAACGTAAATATTAAAAATCAATCTGATCAATGCACAGGAAATATTTTTCTTTATAAAATATATAACTCAACCAAAGAATTGTAATCGTGGAAACACGAAATATCTTTGTTCCTATATTATGTAAAAGATAGACTGATAGACAGAGAAAATAAATGTTGGTGTTGTGGCCCCTTAACCACTTAACTTATAAAATATATTATTTTAAATACACTTTTTATTAAAATTAGTAAAATAGCCATAAAAAAAGTGTTTTGTTGCAAAAAAATATTTACATTATATGCAGGCGGGTCATAAATAAATTATGTTACATAGTTTCAGAAGTATAAAGTTATCAGTGTTATCACAAACAAACAAAATTGATAGTAATAAATAATAATAATTGATTAAGTCTTAATTTTTACTTTGATTTCAAAGTTTTTTTTTTACTTTTATACACAATGATGTAACTTTTAAATAAACATTATTATTTTAATAAACTCATTAAAAATAACAAAAATGCTGTTAATTAAAAAAAAAGATTAAGTTTAGAAATAAAGATATTACAGGATATAAGTACCATAACTTACCTAGTACAGACATCAGGATGAAAACAAGAAAACATTATACTTCGTAATCCTACAAATTCAAATGTGGTTTTAAGTATAGTGTCAACAAATAAATTCATATTGAATAGGTTGTCAAGTTCATATGTTCCATCGTGTAAGTTTAATGGCCAATTAAATATAAAACAAATACGATTAGGGTCCACTAAAAATTATCATAAAATACAATCATTATATTTATATACCTATATTACATAGCTATAATAAATAATAACCTGAAGTTTTATTGTCCATTTCAATTCAATATTAAATCCAACACTGGGATCAACATCTGTAAATGCTTTTTCAAGTTTTGGAAATGGTTGATAGTCATTTTTAACATAATTTAGGAAATATGTTTTAGAAAGAATATAAGGTTCTTTAACATAATAAATCTGTAAAATAATTATAAAACTTGAGAATTTATAATGGATAATTATAAAGTTTGAATTCATTTTAATAATGGCAATGCATTTTAGCAAGAATCTAGCCTCAAAGCGTATTTGTGCATTATGCATAAGTGTGTTCTATTCTAAACATAACCATATTGTATATAATTACTACACGGTAGGAGACTAAACTAGTTAAAAAGTGAACTACATAAATTTTTATAATTTACTGGATTCACATTGAATATTCTTTATTCATCCTGTATCTAATGCTTCTAACACTGAAAGGTTTATAGTTGATTTATCAGTTGAACATAAGCAAATTTTAAATGTTAAATTTTTAAATAATTTGTTTTTTGATAAAATAGAATTACAAACTTTACTTTCTCCTCATACATTTTGTATTTCACCAGCGTAATATCCGTTCACAAATTTATTTTTATAAATTTTACAATGTATATATGTTATAATTTGTAAATTTTTAAGAAGACATCATACCTACATGTATTATCTCTATCAAACAATCACAACATGTATTGAAATAGATGTTTAGCAGTTACAATTTTGTATTATTATCTTTGATAATAGAGGGAATTGATTTATTATGAAACTTAAGGGTAAGAACATTATATGTGTTTTCACATTGCTTTTTTAAGATATTTTAATTTTTAAGCAAATTATGAGCAGTTTTAAATATTAATACATTACATAATATATACTTAGAACTTGATTAAAACTTAACTATATCACAAATCCAATTAGAGACATAGATAATGGCTTTACCTTTAAGATTCGTAAAAGATCAATTCAGTTTAATATTAAAGTTAACAATATAAAATGGTAACGGTTGAACATATATTTTGATATTTTATTTGTGAATAAGACAAGATAATATATGAGAGTAAAATGATTCCTTCGCTAAACTATAAAATAACTTTTTCAAAGAGTCATGCCCATTTAATTTATTAAAATACTTACTATTATATTTTTAAATTAAAATAGATTTTGTTTTAAGATACCAGGCAGTATACAGCTAAATATGGTGCATGGCTTATACATGGAAATATTCAAGCTTTATAAATACTATTGACTTGATTATCAGGAGTATGGGTTGTTACATTGTATATACTGGGGGCTAACAATATAGTTTATGTTTATATTTATTAGTTAATTTATGACTTTGAGCTACAATTAAAAGTAGTATGGTTGCCCAATGAGCTATACGAAGAAAAACCATAAAGAAACTCATTTTATTTGTTCTAGCATAGCAGCAATCCATGCAACAAAATAGTTATGTGATTAAGCTACTATTCACATACAATTTTTATAAAAAAAAAATATTATTTTTCCTATTTATTTGATTCTATTGATTATTTAATATAAGTTTAAAACAACTTGGTTAATTTCTACTAGTATATATTTTTTCTAATAGTTAAAATTATATACAAAAATAATATTTCAAAAATTTAATTCACAACAAATATTACATGCCTTATATTATAGCATAATAGAATTATTTAGTAATTTTATATCAATCATAGAAATTGAAGAAAAAGTATGATTATTAATATCATTTAACAATCACAACTTAAAAACTAAAAGAAGTAATTTTTATGAGGTGTGATTTAGTGGACAGAGTATAATTTTTTCATTTTTGTCTAAAAAGATGCAGAACAATGAGAGTGATTTAAAAACATGTTTTATTACATTACAAGATATAATAAAAAAAAAATGTAGACTATATTTTAAGTGTAGAAGTGCATACATATTTTGAGATTTATAAATATTAGAATTTCCTTAGCACTAGTGATTACACGCTTAATATTTAACACTATTATCGTGACAAAATATATTAAATATATAAATATATATTTTGTCATGACTATTATTAAATTAAAACTTACTCTGATAAAATATTTTTAAATGATGAAGCTGATCCTCTATGACCAATATCTAATGGAAAATTGTAACTTTTCCAATTTGTCAAACTCAGTTGTTCTAAAATGCATTTGATGTCTTTTGTTGATTTAATAATCAAGTAATTAACTGTAATTACAAACATAAAAACTTAATAATACTAAAGTAAATTAATTTTAGGAACATATTAATAAATTTACTTTTAAGTTTTCCTATGAGCCTATGACGAACGTCGAAAAGTGGTGATAGGAAATATAACCATTCCATTGCTATATCTAATATTACTTAGTAGAACTTGAGTAAGCCTGATATGATAAGGAGGTTCTTCAGAAGATTCTTTATGCAAATAAAAATCAAAAATATAACCCAGCAAAATAAGCAACATATATATAACACATACGTTTATTGCCATTAAAATACATAGGTAAATCAAATATTAATTTTAGAAACAATATACTAGCAACACAACTGAAATGGTACAATTTTGTTTGAAACATAGACATATAAATTAATATTTAAATAAATATTTATATGTCTATGGTTTGAAATAATTTCAAAGTATTCTCTTGTAAAGTAGTACCAAACTGATTTTGATGCTTATAACTGTGACCATTTAATTATTCTAAAATTATTTATTACATCAATTAATGATATTAGTACACTAATAATATAATTAAATGTTAAAAACCATCTTAATTTATTACAACAATTTAGGTGTGCTATAGGCATATTATTTATCTATATATTAGCACTTCCATTGACTTATGACAAGTTTACCAAATGATAGGTATCTAGTATCTGAAAATATACTAGTAAAAAATAGTTGTATAGCAGTGCACTGTTGTCTGTTTCTATAGCATAGTAACTACTAACTAACAGACATAATTGTGGGCATACTGCATAGTGCATAATATAGTCAGGAAGATAGACCACTGACTGTTGTCTATTCATAGGAATTTTTTATTCATCTTACAATATTATGGCCATGGCTAATAGATATTATAGGTGCTATTCTAAATAAAAGTGTTATATAATAAATTATTAATTAGCTGACCACATTTGGTTTAAAAAATATGTCATTGGTGTGGAGTAATTTGTAGTTTTTTACAACTTAAAAAAAAATTTACGGAAAATTTCAGTACTATTGAAAATTGTCATTAAATTCTAAAATATGTCGTAATTATATTATAATAAAATTGCATTTTATCAGATTACTAGTTTATTACCTATTAATTTATTATTATTAGTTATTAGTTCATCACTTTCTGTTGTTTATTGAGGCATCTTTAACTGTAATAAATACTATATTTATTCTGTTATAATTAATAACGACTTCATAATTACAATAAGTAGTATTATAAAACCAAATTACCCTTAAAGTTAAAAATTACTACACCTGGCGGTGTGATAAGCAAAAAACACACCATTGTAAAATCAGTACAATTACGGTTTCGTTGAGAATCAGCAATAATGCCAATAATACATTTATTTAATAACGAGGTAAATAAATAATGGTTATTATAATTTCCTATGAACATTACCTATACGGCCATACATATTTTATTATGGTGTGTTTAAAAGACGTTTAAGTACTTCTTTACGAGTGATATTGTAACAATATAGTCAATTGTCAGTAAATATTAAATATTATATTATATATGTGTACTACGTCTAAATGTAATAATGCATTAATGTCGTGTATGCAGTATGCACAATTGCTTTTTCAGAAAGTCAGTACGGTTATAAGTTATAACCTATATAACGTGCATAACGTATAGTACACATTGAATAGTATAATATATTAATATAATAATATTATAATAAAAACAGTTGCTATTTGCTACCTACCTGTAGCTACAGTGGCTTAAAGTGCTTAGAGTAATATCTGATACCCGGTTCTCGGTATACTTGGCACTAACTATAGGTACACTACATAATAATATAATACCTAAATATCCATTACAATAAGCGCTGGATACAAGTATATTATATTACAAATATATTATTGTACTATAACAGTGTTATAATATATTTTAATATTTATATGATCTCGTAACCTAGGAACTGAAAGAATATTAACACATAGGTATATACGAGTAGTTTAGGTCTTAGTATACAGGTCTTAGGTATAGTATGTGTAAGTAAAACTACTGTATTATATTATTCGTAATTCGTATAGGTCTCGTTTAGCGAATGTAAGCTTTTAGTAATATTTAATATATATAATTTATAAATATCATTTTACCGCATTCGCGTTACCTATACCTAATATATTTTAGCAACAGTTGGCCTACTTATTTTGTATAGATATATTCATAGTTAAAATTTGTATTAAATATTATCGTTTTATATTATAAATAATATAAATGAATTCAACAATATCCATCTTGTACTTAATATTATTTGAGTAGTTAATGTACGATATATTGAAATAATTAAAAATGTTGAAATCATCAAATCAATATCAAATACTAATTGTTTGTTTTGATTTTATTATAACCTTTCTATCTTTCAATCTAGTTCCTACCAGCTGGTATAGAAACAAGATTACAAACAACAAAATTTACCTCTTATTAAAAACGATGTGGGAGATCAGGGCCGGATCTAAGGGTGGGTGCGAACCAGGTTATATATATATGCTCTGGAAGTCTTGATTGGATGGCGCCGAATTACCAAATTATAAGTGAATAATTAATAGCTAAATATAGGCATAATAAGTGGGGACTGAATTAAGAGGGAGGGCTAATATTTTATGCTTTGCTCCGACTCCCGGGTAAAACATATATAGGTACCAGATCCGTCACTGTACGAGACAGGTAAACAATTTATATTTGTTTACCAAAAAATAAAAGGTTCGTAGTTGATAACATTTATTATTACTAAAATTAATTTTCATTTAAAATATTATTTTACACTTAAATTAGGTTTAGAAAATTTTTTTAATAGGCATGTAATAAATATCAAATTTTGTTGAAATATACAAAAATATACAAAAAAAAAAAAATGTTGTCGTTTTAGTTTGAAACAAATACAATTCGTATCCACCTATGTATTACATTATTTTAATATACATATTTTTATAACAAATAATAATACTTATATTATAGTTTTATGCTCAGGCTATATAATATAATATTATTGTATTAGATATGACAAATTGACGACTGATAATAATATTATTATATTATAGTATTTATATATATTTAAATAATTTTGTGCATAGACAGTAGCGTTCTTAAGCCATTTTATAGGGAGAGGGGGGTGAAATTCATACAGTATATATATAATATATAAACACAGAAATTACTAGGTAGTTTACCTAATGTACAGATAAAAATTACAGTAGCATTTCCCATAGGTGCAATTTGAGTTTTAAATTTGGGGGGGGGGGGGCTATTATAACTTGCATGTATGTACTGTGTATGTTCTCTAGTCTCTGAGATATTTATATATCTCAGATGGAAAAGGATATATACAAACCATTTTGGGGGGGCTATGATTGATTTTAAGGGGCTTAGCCCCCTCAAATTGCGCTTATGGCACTTCCATATTATAATAGTCACTGAAGGGGCCGTAAATAATTATCACTATTTAGAGACACCCGTCTTTCAGGTGACCGCTATATACCTAAAGGTCATGCAAATTTTAAAAATAAAATACATACCAAATAGTTGACGCTTATGAATATGTGTACTAAAAAATGTGTTTATGACTTACTAAATAATGTAGGTACAGTTTAAAACTTAAAAAAATCTCATATAAGGTTTTATAAATATTAAAATTAAAAAAATTGAGTTATATTAGTTTGTTTTAGATTCATTTTATTATTTGAACAATTTTTTTCAAAATAAACTTCTGCAGTTTTACCACGTTTTATAGTTTTTATTTGATTGTTACAGTGAGATTTATATAATTTTAAAATTGTTTTTTTTTTATTTTTTATTAAGTAGGTGGCTTGAATTCTTTTTATTCCAAATTTATCTGCAAAGGTATTTGTACTCACATTTTATTTTTGGTAAAAATCTAACAATTTGAATTTTTTCGCTAAATTTAGATATTTTCGATTGGACGCCATTGAAACTATAAGTAGGAACTATTATTTATAATCAATGGTATAAGTACGTACTTGGACACGTTTTCAACATACACCGAATACTAATAATAAAATACATAGACACAGTCACACAGACAAGTGTTCATCGCGATATTACGTTATGCACGTTAAGATAAACTGTCAAAATAATTTTCCATTTTCCATTTCCCTTTGACATAATATTTATAAATTTTGACTGTTAATTAGAGTACCCGCTATATAGAGGTGTTAATGTTGTTTTCCCATAATGCTGAACGGGCAGGACGGGACCAAAAAAAAAATGATCATTACATAAAGGTGACTGTTAACGGAAGTCTTGCTGTATTACAAAAATGAGATAGAAACAAAAAGGCCACGTTAGGGGCTACTGCCAAATTCGAAGAACGCAGTCTGAACGCCCCTGCGCAAAGATACCCGTCTAAATCATATAATATTATAATAGTTTGCGGCCGATTAAACATATATAGGTAGGAGGTACCCAGTGCCGTATCTAGGCATTGGCAAGGTGGGCGGTGGCCAAGGGCGCAGTTTAAAATGATCGCACTGGGGGCGCAATTTTTATATCATATAAATACTAAAAATTATAATATTTTAAATAATATTAATATTAAAATTATTAAAATGTATAATTTTACGGATATAGTCATTAAGTATTTAATAAAGTGAAAACACGATTTTAGAACTTACCTATATGGCTATATGGGTATTTTTATTACTTTCGCATACTACGATATTTTTGGTTTTATTATATTCGTGGAAAACACATAATAATAATTGATATGAAGGCAATATTAACAATTATAGAACTTATTAGTCGTTACAATGATAGATTATCTGAACATATTGAAAATATTAAGTCTAAAAAAGGATCTTTAAGCTACTTTTCTCCGATTATTCAAAATTAAATTATTGGAGTAATAGGTAAAAAAGTTCGTAACAAAATATTTATTCAAATAAAACAGGCGAAATATTTTTCAATATTATTTGATTGCACACCGGACACATCACATAAAGAGCAACTGAGTGAAATTATAAGGTATGTCCGTATAATTGACAATAAATGTTATATTATGGAAAGTTTCGTTGATTTTATCGAATCGAAAGAAAAAACTGGACATGGATTAGCTTCAGAAATAACGACAAAATTAATTAATGATGGATTAAATAAAGAAAATTGTAGAGGTCAGGGTTTCGATAACGGCGTCAATATGACAGGAAAATATAATGGAGTTCAATCTAAAATTTGTCAGATAAATGAATTAGCAAGATTTGTTCCATGTGCAGTCCATAGTTTCAATTTAATTGGATTTCATGCAGCAAATGTAACTCATTCTATGGTAACATTTTTTGGTGTTGTGCAACAAATCTTTGTATACTTTTCAGGTTCAACATCAAGATGGGAAAGGTTAAATACAGTTACAAAAGTTACATTAAAGTTACATTGTGAGACTAGGTGGTCATCTAAAAAACGAGCTGTTTCTGCACTTCTTTATAATACTGAAAAGATTTATAATATTTTATTAGAAATATCGATAAATGATAATTTGAATAAAGAAACTATAACCGGTGCACAAATTATATTGAAACAAATAAATTTCAAATTTTTTTGTTTACTTCATATGTGGAATAATATATTAATGGCTATTGATCGAGTAAATTGTAGCCTACAAGATAAAGGGGTTTCTATTGGTGTAGCAACTAATATGATAAAAGGTTTATTATAATTACTACAAGACATGCGAGAAAAATATAGCGATACAATAAATTTATCAAATATATTAGCGAATAAACTAAAACTGCCATCAGATTTTCCAGAAACACGTAAATGTAAGAAGAACCGTATGAGTTATGAACTAGCTGAAGATGAAGGGTATATGCTTACATCAAAACAAGAATTTGAACGAGAATGCAATATGGTGTTTGATAGCATTATATCTCAAATTCAATGGCGTTTTGAAAAACTAAATAATGTTATTTCCGATTTTTCATTCTTAATAGGCAAAAATCTACAATCATGGTCCACTGAATATTTAAAAAAATGTTCTGTTGACCTCGCGTTAAAATACTCTAAAGATTTAGATGCAGCTGAATTATGTTCTGAGATAGAATGTTTTAAGTTCCAAGCTGCATCATTAACATCCGATTTATGTGAATAGTCACCACTCGAACTTTTAAATTTAATTCATACTTATACTCTTAACGATGCCTATCCAAACATAGAAATAGCTTTGCGGATTTTTCTGATACTTCCAGTCGCCGTTGCTTCGTGTGAACGTAGTTTTAGCAAATTAAAAATAATAAAAAATTATTTACGATCGTCCATTGGCCAAGAACGTTTGTCTAATATGGTAATAATCTCAATTGAATCAGAAACAGCTTATCATTTAAATTATGATGACATTTTAGAAGAGTTTGCGTCTATTAAATCTCGCAAAGTAAATTTTTAATTATTTGTTTATTTTCATAATGTAAAATAAATAATGATACTTAGTATGTAATATAAAATTTTCAATAATATATTATTATGTTTAAATACAAATAATATAATTTTTAAATTAAAATATAACTGTATTTAAGTATTATGTATAACCCTCCCTTCTCCTTCCAAGCATAAAATTGTATATATAAAATAAATAATTCATTATAAATTTATAATATTGATTGCCAAGGGCGCACATAAAGCTAGTTACGACACTGGAGGTACCTAATAAATTAATCAACGGTGTTCGACGAGCACGCGGTAATTGCAGGACGTGTATGCCTACAGATTCAATTGTTGGTTTATATATATATATATTGTTAGGTATGATGGTATGCGTACACAGTGTATTAATTAATTTATCATAAAAACGTAGGCATGCGATTACAATTAGGTATAGGCTCTTGTTTTATTTCATAAAAACAAAATAATGTATTATATTATATTATAATAATTATTAATAAATGGTTTGGTTCGTACTACGACATACCTATAATGCTATAATAATATATATATATATACCGATATCGCGCGTAAAAGCGCACGGGGCATAGTATGCACATTTTTACACGCACACGCGCACACACACACACACATACACATAAGGATACGAGCGCGCGCACGCACACACGTACACACGTTAATTACGAACGACTGGGAACGAGTCATATCACGTCGAGCATACGACGAATCTCGACTCTCGGGTATTCGAGTGTGCGCCAGTGTGTGCGTGTGGGCGTATAGTGCAATCACTTTAATATACTAATCGTCACGTTGTACATAATAATATATTGTTTATATCGGTACACAATGCACTCCGTGACTGTGTTATACCAGCTCTCCTGTTAAGATTTGAACGCGACGATGTTTGCCTCCAAATACCGCCGAAAACCACTCCTCCATTGATCCAGCGGACGTGATAAACGGTGATAACATTTGCCTAATCAAAACGTGTAAACACACATACCTACGTTATTATTATTGTTATTATTATTATTATTATTATTATTACATTACGATATCGACACTGGGCTCTCTCATTCTAAATCAAAATTTAATCGATCGATTAGATCGCCGTCGAATATCGCGCGCGCCCGTTTGTCGGGTAGACAACACACGTCGTCCTGTCGTACGGATTAATCGTCACCGCACCGTGGACGAACGACACACACACACGCACACACGGTTGGGCGCGCGAACCATATCAATCCGTTCTCCGGTCGTGCTGCTGCCTAACTGTACACGCCAAACTTTAACGCTGACGAAATCGACGTTTCCGTGTATGGCGCGGAGTAGCGCGAGTAATTTTGAATATTTCATCAAGTCCCTCGTCCCCGTCGACATCGCGTCATATTGTCACGCACCTGTTTTGCCGTCACAACAAGTAACAGTCTTCTGTACCCGCTGAACACCATGAGCTCGGACATAAGTACCAGAAATCCTCAGGAAGAATATGAGCTGATTCAGAGGATCGGTAGTGGCACATACGGCGATGTTTATAAAGTGAGATATGTTCTAATACCATTTGGTGTCGGAACAAAAAATTCTGCTGCTGTTAACACTGATTGATTTTATTGTAGGCAAAGCGAATTTCAACATCAGGGTTAGCAGCTATCAAAGTTATCAAATTAGAAGTCGGTAAGTGAAATTGTTTCCAATGTTGCTAATGTTTAACCTATAATTGGTAAACAGTTGCCTAACTTTTGAAGTATGTCCTAATCAGTAATTGAGCGTGATATGTTTGGATTTATTAAAAGGTTTTGCTATAGGTTTTATTCAATATCTGTTTGTGACTAATCAACATTAGTCTTTAATATTTGAAAAAATAAATGATGTAATGTGTGTGATGCTTTAAAGCACATGTGAATAATATTGTGTTTACATAAGCACAATATTAATATTGCTAATTTTACTTATATTCTTAGGTGATGATTTTTCAATAATACAGCAAGAGATATTAATGATGCAAGATTGTCAACATTCCAATATTATAGAATATTATGGTAGCTATTTACGTAGAGATAAACTATGGATATGTATGGAATATTGTTCTGGAGGATCATTGCAAGATATTTATCACAGTGAGTATATTAAAAGTAATCAAGAAATAACTATTTAAGTTATTGGTATGAAATTAAGTTTCTATGTTTCCCTAAACTGATCAACAAAATTTTAAATATTTAATGTTTTCATAGAATGGGGTTAACTGTTGTATTTGTTTTAATTAATATTCAATGTTTGTAATAAGAAGCTCTAGGTACTGAATGTTATTTAATAAACATTTATACTAATATAGTCTTAATATTTCCTTCAAGATTAAATTAGTGTTAAATTTGAGCATGGAATTTGAATAAGTAATAAATAAATAATACCTTTAATTTGTTGTTTTTTAGAAGTACATATAGTATTATTTAGCCGTAGAGGCATATTTCTTTTTTTTTTTAAGGGCGAAGATAATCTTGCCAATTACTAAGTAGACGTTATAACCTTTATATTTGTTATCTTTGTATTAAAAATATACAACACACAAAATTTGTATTCAATCTAATCAATTTTATATTATTAGGTTTAATAATTGAGCGAATTGATTCCTCCTCAATAAATTTATGTACTTTCCTGTTATATGAGACTATGGCTATTATCGCGATTACATCCCTAGACTACCTCTGTTATATAAGACTACTGTGGTTGTTTTGTGAAACATCACAATCCTGTTATCTAAGACTACCAAAATTTGCACATTTTGTTATTATCACAGACTACCTTATTTTTATTTAATATTTATATATGTGTATTTCATTTATTGCATATTTAATTTTTTGATATTTTTTTAATCAGTAGGTATTGTTGGAATGGCTATATTCGAATTATATATATATAAAAAGGATTTAAATATCAGTTTTCCGAAGTATAATTTTGCGTCATGACCATTCTTACTGGTTCTTTGGGTGTGTTAAATTACATGTTGTTGAAGGAGCTTTACTGGTTTCTCTTCAATTTGAGGTAAAGACCACACGTCCATATTAAAATTAATTAAATGGCAAACACAAACCTAACCACAACTTTCACTAGACTAAACTAATGCAAAATGACTGCAAAATAGTCTACTTTTCATCACTTGAAAACAATCAGATTACAAAAATTAATAATATTGGTATATATATAATAATAAAATAAATAATATAACAATTGTGAATTATTACACTAGAATGCAGTGCGTGGATATCGTTCAGCTAATTGTGGTAGTTGCGATAACGGAAGTAGTCTTGGGTGGTAATCGCAAAAATAGTCGTAGTCTCGTATAACAGAAAAATACCATTTTGGTAGTCTTAAATAACTGGATTGTGATGTTGACAAAAAACATAGTAGTCTCGTATATCAGGAAAGTACCTAAATTTATTATCAAATGTAAAAGTAAAAATTTTATGTAAGACAAGTGTGTTATAGTCTTTTATTTAAATTTAAATTAAAATTTTTTAGCAAATTATGAGCATTTTAAAATTAAAATATTTAGGAAACCTACTATTTAATTTGATTAACTATTATTAATCATTATAAGTATTTTTTTTTTCAAAATTAATTATGTATAATATTTATATATATAAACAAAATATTATGCTAAATTCAAGGAAGATATTTTCCTTGTCATAAGAAAGGGAGAACCAGGTTAATTCAGTGTAGTACCAAAATTATACTAAAAACAACCTAAAATTAGTTTTTCTAAACACATTTTTTTGTATGTTTGAAATATAGAGATAAAATATGCATGTGTAGTGTGCTTAAAACATCATATACTTAATTGTACATGTTCATGTCCTGATGAAAATTGTTTTTTTTTTTTTTTTTATTAAATCTTAAAAAAGAATTAAAATTTATCCAAGAGGTTATAGGTTATCAATTTTTATTTTAATATTGAATACCTACTTAGTGAAAACTAATTATTTGAGTTTAATGTAGTTGATTACCATTAAAATATGATTAACACCAGACTAAAATAAATTGTCATTTTTTCAATATTGGCTTTTGTAGATTATTGACTTTAAACATAGAGATTTTTAGTGTCTTTTGAACTATAAGTAAATATGTATTTGTATATTATATAACTTAATTGTATAAATTCATGATATATACTACATATTTTATGAGAGTCTACTTTGGACATTGTTTATGATAAAATAATAAATTATTTTAAAGGCTGATGCTAAAAATTATTAGCTTTTTAGTTTTTACTGATGTGGCCCTAAAAAAAACATACCTTAAGTGTAATAACTATATGTATTTTTAAGTATGTAGATGATAACTATTTTTTAAATTCATGTCTTTATTTTTATAGTTACTGGACCACTTACAGAACTACAAATAGCATACATGTGTAGAGAAACACTTAAAGGACTTTCGTATTTACACACAGTGGGTAAAATGCACAGAGATATTAAGGTAATAATCTAAAAAGTATTTAAGTATTATTTTAAGAGCTTAAAAATAATTCCCATGTGTATAGTTAATAACAGGTTTTAACCACTAATTATTATTATTGAATATATCAGCTGTAATGTAATTGTTAAAATAATATATCTATAATTATAACTATAAGTATATTATGTTTATATATTATAATATATGTACAATGTGTTCATGTTAAAAAATAGCACTAAATACTTCAGTTGAAATTATGTCAAAACGACAAATTTTGAAAAAAATTTTTTTACAGATTCATATAGATGGTTTATTTTTTTAAAATTATTTTTTTATAAAAAGTTTTTTTGTTATTGAGAAATTGAATTAGAGTAAGGTAAAATGTACAAACAATTAACATTTTAACGTTATTTTAAATATGTTCAGTTTATAATCAATACACCATATTGTTTAATATACAGAGAAGATGTAAATAAACACTAATGCTTAATATGTAAATAACAAAATCTTTAAAATAAATAATTTTGCAATATGTTAAAATGTTGATAAATTATGAAAAATAAGTGTAAAAAATAAATTATTAGCTTTATTATTTGTTATTTCAATTTACACATACTCAAACTAACTTAACTTTGTTAATTTTGCAGTTAAGAAAAACTTCATGTATGAATATTGTTTAAAAAAATTAATCTATAGTAAAACTATAGAAAAAAAATGGTGCTACAATTTAAGTAAAAGTTAGTGATATTGAGCATGAATGTATTAAGGGTTTAAATATGTAGCATATAGTATATTCAAAATGAGGTCAGTACAGGACGGTGACCACATTTTGTTGGTAGCACACAGAGATACAATCCCCACCAAGTCAACCACCTACTGATTTATCTGTCCCATCCCGCGGAACAAAGCTATGCTTGTCCGTATAAATTGGTCGCTCGTACCAATATCATTTTGAATAGACTATAGTACTCTCTTTAACCTTCTGAAAACTCTATTTTAACCTGAGATCTTACAGCTAAATACTAAAATATATATGTATCTATTATTATGAATATTCTTTATAGTACAAAATATATGTATAATAATAATATAAATGTAAATATAAAAACCACAAGTATTTTGTCTCTTCATCATTGCTGCCAATTGTGATTAAAGAATCAGTTTATTATTTAAGTTATGTAGATTTAAATTTTTTGATAATGCTGAAAAATGATTTTGTTTAATTAACAATTGATTAAATATAGTATATATTTTTAGGGAGCTAATATATTGTTAACTGAATATGGTGATGTAAAGTTAGCAGATTTTGGGGTTTCTGCTCAAATTACCGCTACAATAAATAAACGAAAATCATTCATTGGTACTCCGTATTGGATGGCACCTGAGGTTGGTTTTATTTATATTTTATTATTTAATAATGTGTGCTTATAACATTTATAAAATAAATTTGTATTTTTTAAATCCCTAATAAAACAAATTAAACGATAATAACACTAGTTATAAGAAATTTACCTTATTAATTGTTAAATTAAATATATATGTATTAAAATATGTATATTTTAAGGTAATTCATACCACAAAAGTAGTGATATTTTGTCTTTGTTCATCATTCGTACAACATAGAAAATGAAATGCATTCTATTTTTAGTGTATCAATAATTGTTTTATTAAAGCAATAACAACTCTGAAAATGGATTTGAATTTTTTTTAAAGTAGATTAGACAGCCTCCAACAGTAGATTTTAATTTATTAAAAAGTTTAAATACAGTTTAAACTTTATTTGTGTTTTAGGCAAATAAAATCAAAATATGTGAGAAAATGTATCAAACTTAGCCATTACAAATATTCATATCTGTTTCCAGAATTCTTAATCACTAGATTGTTTAGTACACTGGAAATATTACTCATCAAAATTTCTATGTTGTGTAATTTTAAAATACATCACTTTCACATTTATCCCATAAAACTTATTTCTTTATTTAATTTAGGAGTCTTTGACTATTTACTTATCTATTTATGTATACAGTAAAATCTCAGTAATCCAGTGAAAATCAGATTAGAAGACTCCCGGATTAATGAAAACATCGGATTGATGGAGGTTTATAAGAAAGAACAAATGTTTAACCTACATTTATTCTAAGAAAACATTAATAACATATTCATAAATACTTATACATATATTACTGTATTCAATTTATTAAATCTATTGGGATAGGTATAAAAAAATTAACAATTTTTATTCCTTCCTTGTCATAATCCTTTTTTTGCTAAGATTTATAAATTTATCTAGCCATCTGTCATTAGCTTGCTAAACATCTTTGTGTGATTTTTTTTATTAAAATATTTGTTATATTTTTTAAAACTTTGCTAGAAATGAGTATTATTACGTTTTAGCAAAACAATAGATACAGAGAATTTTCAACTTTGGGAAACTCGTCAGTTTTTAATGTTCTCTGTGTACTTATCGAACTTTTGATGTTTTAAACCATATTTTTTATGTTATTGTTATTTTTTCTTTTATCATATTTTGACGCACAACTTACTTCAAACTTATTAATAGGGTTTACTAATTTGTCACCTTTTTTTATTTTATTATAAAATTTGAAGTTTCTTGAATAAGTTAAATTAGTATGTTTTTGCTTTTTCTTGATTTGAAATTTTTTTTAAATTTATACTCAATGTATATACACATTTTCAAGTGAACTAAATTTATTTAATATAATTTGTAAAATAAGACTTTAGTTAATATTATCATTTACTAAAATAGTCCTGAAACCCTAAAAAATTCTAAATAATGTACTAAAAAAATGCAGGTAAATTGTTTTATTTTAAATAAATTTAGTATAAATTTTAAATAATATTTGATTAAATTAATTAATAAAAATAATTTATATTGTCAGATATAAGTATTGATTTTATTGCTCTGATAGATTAATATATTATAGTAATTTTAAATATTGTTTATTATACAAAAAAAAAAATATATATTAATTTATATGAAACTCGTGTTAGTGTATAGAATCATAAAATAAAATTTCAAGTTTGAATTGTGGACCCAAAAACTCCAATAATGCCCTAAAAACCATATATTTCTCCCCAAAAAAGGAAGAAAATATCGTTAAAATAAAAAGTGCCAAAAAATATAAAGAAAATTTTTTTACTCATCAAATACACGTTACGGATTTGTGACTAGGCGAGCATCGTACAGAAACTTATGGAATTAAATGAAAAGTGCGTCAAAATCCCAGCCCTAGTTATTACAATGAAAACAATAATTAAAATAGTTCTGGGTTGCTGGATGGTATTGGATTAATGTATGGCTGGATTACAGAGAGAGTCTACTGTATTATACATAATATGATTCATCCTCCATATGTACAGTGTACAAGATGAATAACTATGATCTGACACATTGAAATTAAATTTCAATGTAAAATTATCAGATTTTACTGATGTACCTTGTGTTTATAAACACATTTTAAAATATACTTTTATTATTCATATTTGATTCAAATTATAATATATTTAATGTAATCTAATATTTTTACTAATTAAAATATAATTTAGGTAGCAGCCGTAGAACGCAAAGGTGGCTACAACCAATTATGTGATATCTGGGCAGTTGGGATTACTGCTATAGAGTTAGCTGAATTACAACCACCAATGTTTGACTTTCATCCTATGAGAGCTTTATTTTTAATGTCTAAAAGTGGTTTTAAACCTCCGACGTTAAAGGACAGAGATAAATGGTATTTTAATTTTATGCATACAAATAAATTTATGTATGTGATAATATTATGTTTGGAATTTATTTTTTTAGGAGTCCAACATTTCATAATTTTATAAAAATATCACTGACTAAAAATCCAAAAAAAAGACCAACAGCAGACAAGTTATTAATGGTTTGTATAACAAATATTTTTTACTTAATAACTGTATGAAAAAAAATGGCATTTAAAATACAGATTAGTTAATAGAAAAAATTAATATATATATATATATATATATATATATAGGTTATATTAATTTTGAAAATAATTTACCCTTTTTTTTCTCCATAAGATGTGTTATTCTGTTAAAATAACTCAATATAATGTTAAAATATTTTATTTATAGCATTCATTTTTTTGTCAAGATATGAGTAAACGACTTGCTATTGATCTTTTACAAAAAGCAAGTAACCCTACTACTCAATCATTTGCAGAAATTGAACCCGACGATGATGTAAGTATAATTAGATAAGAAATCTGAAATTTGAATAGCTTAGATTATTATGTTATTATTATTAAGTTAGCAATTATATAATATGTACAATGCACATTATAAATAATATGTATTGCTATGTATATTGTTGTGAAAATAAATTATTTAAAATTAATTAATAATTTAAATTGATGTAATATTGATCTATTGGTCGATATACTTCTTCATTCAAGTTTTGACAAATCATCAAAAGTGATATAAGCGGTTTAAATTTATTTAAATTATGATATTTATAAATCATAATCATGAATTTTATTTTTAATTTATATTAGATAATCTCTGATGTTCCTCGGCGTATTGCATCTAGAGCAACTGTTGATCATAAAGGTAAGTTTTTATAAAATATAATGTATTAATAACACTAGAATTATTAATTAGGCAGATGTATGATTTATAGTTTTTCAATAGTAATTTTTTACAATATTAAGGAAGACTATGTTCATCTTATTTCTAATATTATTATAGTATTATTGCATCAGAAAATTCATATTATTAGGGTACTAAATTTAGTAACTATTTATTTTAAGTAAGTTTAAACTTATTGTTATATTATATGTATTGAATATTCATTATATTTTTGTGATTGATAATAGTTATATGGATTGATATTTACTGAAAGAGGATAATTTTTATTTGATAATTTAAAATTATATCTGGATATATACATAATTTTAAAAGTATAGTTTAACATTGCTTAGATTTCAAAAAAATTGATACCCCATTATCTCTTACAGTGGTTATATTAGATATTATATAGCTAAATACCTAATGTATTCCTAATTTTATCATTATAAATAATCTAATTATATATGATATAATCATATAAGATTTAATTATTATTCTTTATTATAACATATATAAAAAAACTTTTTTTAATTATTTATGACCTACCTAATATTTTATTTAAAGATGTACCTATTAAATAATAATGTAAGTGATAGACTAGATGAATATATTCTTTTTTTTTTTTTTAATGGATTTTTATTTTAATAAAAGTGAACTTCATTATTCAATTGAACTTTCAAACATTGTTTTCTTATTATTTTACTATAGGAATTTAGTTATTTGTATAAGTATCTTTGTATTGATGGTTTCTAATCTATCATATTATATTATACATAGAATTATAGTTTTTGCATTTTTCAATGAAATTTATATGTATAAAAAAAATAATTAGTGATTCACCTGTAGTTTGCATTCATAATTCTTGTAATTGAATAATTAAGTTCAATTGTCTTGAATAATCTTTATTTTATTAAATTTATCGTTGGATATTCAATCAATCTAATAATTACTTAAACTTGTGTTAGTTATGATGAATAAAAAGTTTGATATTGCAAATTTTGCTATGTCTACATTAATTTTTGCATAGATTGCAAAATATAGGACCAATATTACAATATAATTTGTTATAACACATACCATATTATACATTATACAAATCATATGTTCAATTTTTAGTATAAAACAATAACTATGTAAATTGCAGTTTGGCATTATTCAAATAAAAAATTATTTGAATGATTATCCAAATAAAAAATTATTCTTTATTGGTATATTCTTAATTTTATTATTGATTTTAATTTTTATTCATTTTTCTGAGATTTTTATTTACTATATTTTATTCATTATTCCCCATAATCATATAAATAATAAATTTAAATCCTAAATAACGGTTGTTCACCAACAGTCTACTCAGTGGCCCAGCCGCACAATGTGGGCATCTATACAATAAGACGTGTATATCGAGAGTGAAATAAGCTACAGCAGCCCTGAAATGAATTATGTACCCAGCATTAGGCGAGTTAAAACCCGTACTATATTATCATAGGTATATTTTTTCACTCATTTTTCCAATATACATTTATGACACACCACATCACAAGATACATAGGTCAATAGGGTTTTGCTATTAAATGTAGTATTAAATTAGTCATTACAGTTATTATATTATTTTGTTACTCCATTGAGTTGCATGGAAATTACAAAAAAAATTGTTAATGATTGTTTATAAATCAGTTATACACAAGTTTTTTTAAATAATGTTATTATTCTTGATACACATGTGCTACTATAGCGATTATTGTTATAATTATGACAAATTTTTGTTATTATTGTTATTACTTGAATTGTTATTTAATCATTAATTATCTGAAATTTACATAAAAATTTGTTTGGTAATTTACCAGTATACTTACCAAGATTAAAATAAAAATTTTAAAAGTGACAACATAATATCTATAATTTATGCCCATATAATTGCAATTAGTATAATACACAAGTTAAAAAAAAAAATAATATTATTCTTAGTGGTGTGTTCTCATTAAAATTTTTATTTAAATTAAAATGTTTGTCCTCAAATAAACTTTTATAAGTCACAAGGATTATCATTTGTACTGATTTTGGTTTTATAGTTTTAAAACATAAATACGGTAAAATGCTGTAGTGTAGTATACAAGTTAGTCTATTTAAGTCATAATTTTGAACAATAATATTTAAAATCGTTGTTCAGATATTATTAGTGAACATGGTAGATGCTAATTAACGTAAGGAACAAGAGATGTTATCGATCTTGTATTTATACATTTTGTGTTAGCAATAACTGTTAAAGTTTCTCACATTTTATGTATTATTTTTATTTATTTATTTTTAAGAATTCATTACAATACTATAAAATAAATGTAATAGTTAAAAGTATAATAATACTATAGTAAGTTCTGTATTTATTAAGTAGCTAAGTACATTTATTCAAGACATTTTTCTTAAAGTATTGAATTATTATTATTATTTCATATTTTTATATTTTATAAAAAAATACTAAAATAAATAATACATATTAAAATGTTTTAAGTACTTCCTTTTTAAAATGTATGAATGTAGTTAAAACTGATTTTTGTTACATATTTCTAAATTTTGCAATTTATATAGTGTTCGTTATACATCTATTTTATAATGTGAATTACACAATCAATCTACTGTATGTAATATGTATATATTTGTATATTTAAACTGTATTATAAAATAATAATTTATTTATTAAATTTATTTTAATATTTAATATTTAAAGGTTCAAATCTATCTGAAGCAACACAATTACCTCATAATAGTAAAAATGAAACACCTTCTCTGTTGGAACCTAGAAATTTGGGAATGGTTAATCTAAAAAAAAGCGTATTAGTGAGTTATAATTATTACTATTTATTTGAAGTATTATAATGTATAATAATGTTTATATTATTCTTAGCGCAATGATGACTGTGATAATTTTGGAAGATTAGACTGTATTTTGACTGAAAAGTAAATATTAATATAAATTAATATTTTCAAATGTAGTTTATTTCATTTTAATATTTGTAGTCATTAATGCTTAATTAAACATTTTTAATTGAAAAAACGCATTAATTTATATTTAAATGTGATATTAGTGATTAATTTACAATTTGTGTTTATTATTTTTTTATTTTAGCAAATGTATTAATTAGCTTAAATTTAGGGAGATATACTATAAAATCATAACTACTACCTTAATATATAATTTTGTAAATATGCATATGCTTTTGCCTACTGTGGATTATTTTACTTCTAAAACGGACTTTTCCCAAAAATATTTACAAATATTTTGTATAATATTTTTGTACATTAACATGTTCACTAAAATTAACATAATATACGCAACTAACATGTTAAATATTTTAAAAAATGTTAAATTAAATTATTTTGTTGTCTAATTGCATTAAATTATATTATTTAAAATAATGTTACCACATTATTTGTTTACCTTTTCTTATTAATATGAACATAAAATTGTATTAAGCAGAATTAATGTTATGTCTTACCTTTAATATACAGTGGATTGATTAAACTTTAAGTTAAAAACATTATCTGCGTTTATAGTTTAGCTTTTTATTTTACAAAATTTAAATTTAGATGCAAGTTATTGTGAGTATATAAAATATAAAAAATTTAAAAATTCTCATTAATTCCAGAAAAATTGAAATATTACTAAAATCTAATGTATGAACAAATATGTGTTCTTAACTTTAATATTAAAGCCAACTATATAAGTTTGGTTATATTGGACATATATTTGCTATTATCCAGAAAAAGAAACAAACAATGTGTTGACATTTTCTTTTTATACTTCATAAATTATAAATCATACTATACTTACCAATGTTATTAAAATTTATAACTTACTTAAATCTATAAATTAATTTTATGATTTTAAAATTTTAAACTTTTGCATAATAAAATCTTATTATTTAAATTTTTTATGTTACATTTTTTACAGTATTTTTTATTTTAGAGAAAACCTTGTCTCTTAATTATTTTTGATGTAACATTTTCATTTTACAACACACCAAAATTAAAGAATTAATTTCAAAATAGTATCATATAGTGTTCTTCAGATGAAATATAATTATTTCATTATTTATTTGAATATTTGTTTTGATATCTATTTTATAAATCACAAAATTAACATAAATTATTTAAATATTTTTTTTTTTATCATTTCCTTAATTGTCTTACTAATTTATTAATTTTGTCATTATTTTATTCATTTATTTCATATCCTATTACATTATGTATATAGTTTTAATGCATTAGCATATTTTGAAATGGTTTTCCTTATATCATACATTTTTAAATTGTTAAATTTATCATCATAGCATGTCGTAAAAAGATAAATAACATATTATGTTTCAGAAACTAGAAAGAATTGTATTAATTAAATACAATGCCTTTTACTGATAGTAAATGATCAATAATTTAAAACATTGTTCTAATAATTTTGTATAAATTATGTATTTTTAATTTTTAGTTAATAATTTTTATTCTTGGTTTTTTTAATCTTTTGAATTTTAGTATAAGTATTTAGAATTTTTACAGATATTTTATGAATCCAAAAATTGCCCATATTTAACCATTTAGGAAATTTAAATATTTTACCATCGTTAGACTTGAATTATTTGGTCCATGTTTTATTTATGTCAAATAATATTGAGGTGTCAATGCGTTTTAGCCTTAAATCTAAGCTTTTACAAGTAATTATTTATCTTTTATAAGTAATTTACCTTACTAACTTTATTTAGATTTATTAAAATTATTATTTATTAATATATAACTGAATCCATATACTAAGAATTAGGTGATTAAATGAATAATTTGAAGTTATGTTTCTAAATTATTTGTATAAAAATAAACAATAAAAGATAAAATACTTTAACATTAAAATTTTCTATTAGGGCCTGTTGTACAATTTGAATATATTTGTATACTCATCAAATTCTTAAAATTTATTAGAGTCGTTTAATTTCTACAGGAGTCTTCTGCAAAACATAGATGAAGAACTTAAACTGAGGTATGAAACCCTAATAGATTTTATTTTTTAACTTCGCACAATTAATATAATTGGATCAATCAATTAAAATATATTATTTTTTTATCAAATTGCCGAAGAAAATCATTTGGCTCTTGGTGTCATTGATTGTGATCCACTAAATTTACGCTTATATTAAATTTCATTGGAAATTAATATAATTATTATGTTAAATATTTATGTACTTTTAATTAATTAAAAATGTTGTATATTATATAATTAAAATTATTACAATACAATGCTGCTTTGCTTTACTAATATTTTTAAACTACTACAGTAATAAAATTGTGAGCTTTGGACATATTTTGCTTAATTGTTTTATTATTTGTCATGGGTATTCTGTATAAAAGAAAAGATATAAACTTAAAAACATTGTACAGCTGGCCCTTATCTATAACTATATTTTTTTGTAAAACTATTTTTAAATTGTTAATTATTTTACTATTTTTATTTTTTTATTAGGGGAGATTATAGTCGTGTATTTAATGAAGATAGGAATGGAAGTTATGAAGATGTGTAAGTATAAATATATTAAACAGTTATTTTATTTAATATTGGACATAAATAAGAATTAATTTGTATATTCAATTAGTAGTTTTAAAAAGTTACACTAAAGTATATACTATAAGTAATAAGTATATAAGTATAATATTAAATGTTATGATTATTTTGCTTATTAGTAATCATATTACATAAACTATAATTTGATATCTGAAAAATTGTTTATATAATTTAAAAATTATTATTTTATTTTTTCTCTGTTTATTGTTAACAAGTAACTTCATAACAAAAATTATTAACTGAAAACAAAAAAATGTTTTTTAGATCTACTTTACCACTGACTGACAAATGCTCTATGCCACATTCATCTAGTCAAAAATGTAATTTTCCCAATAAAGGCTGTGTGTACCAAAATTTAAGAGGTATTGATATAAAATAATTATTTATTAAATCTATAGTCATTATCTTAAAATTGAATTGTTATGTTCATTGTGATTATGTTTATTGAATTTAGTATATTTTGTTGTACAATTTAGTATTTACAATAATTTAATAATTGCTCATAAAAAGGAATTCACTTATGTTTTTTTTTAATTGTTGTTACTTATTCCTTATTGATAAATATATTTCATATTTTATCTGTTTAATTTATGATTGTTATTTAAAATATTTGAAAAAAAAACAGTTATTAAAAATTGATTATGGTATATATATATTATTATATAATAATGATGTTAAGTGCCAATCTTAATGTATAGTAAAAACAATTATCATATTTATTTTTTTAATAATATTGATATGTATTTTTAAAATATTTATTAAATTTACTTTTTAGATAGTTCTTCACCCTCTAGACAGCATAGCTCACTTGATGAAATGATTGCATTAACTACATCTAATGTTAGTGTAAATGGACGTCAACGTTCATTTAGTGATAGTGGAGGTAATTAAAAAAAAATATTTACTTCCTTTTAATATTAAATTAACTAGTATAGTATTATGATTGTATAGGAGAAGGTCCTGAACCAGATTTATTAGCTGATACACCTCCAGTACCACCACGTCGAAGAGACCGTAAACAACGAAATTCTCCTCCTAAACCAATTAGTAACGGCCTACCACCCACACCTAAAGTGCACATGGGTGCTTGTTTTTCCAAGGTATTTAATTTAAATCGACAAAAATTAACTTATTATTCTTTAACAGAAGGTTAAATCATAAGGTTAGTTTAGTTGAATGATTTATCTAGAATATATTATATTAAGAACATTGTTGAACTTCAAATGAAATATATTTTTGTTAGAACAAATTTTTGTAAAATTTATTCATTTAGGTATTTAATGGATGCCCTTTAACAATTTATTGTACGGCTAGTTGGATCCATCCTGTAACTAGAGATCAACATGTATTTATTGGAGCTGAAGAAGGAATCTACAATCTTAATCTAAATGAACTACATGAAACTGCTATTGATCAGTTATATAATAGACGTACAATTTGGTTGTATGTTATAAAGGATATTCTAATGTCCTTATCAGGTAAAACATTTAACAACATTGTAAAGATATTATTTATATTACAATTTTGTTTTTTATAAAACAGGAAAAACTACCCAGTTGTTTAGACATGATCTCTTAGCCCTTCATGGTAAACAAAGTCATAGATTTTCACAGCATATGACTAGAATTCCTGAACGATTAATGCCTAGAAGATTTGCACTTACCACCAAAGTGCCTGATACCAAAGGTTGTATAAAATGTTGTGTTGGACGTAATCCATACAACGGTTATAAATATTTATGTGGTGCCATGTCGAGTGGGATTTTTTTAATGCAATGGTATGATCCACTTAATAAGTTCATGTTGTTAAAGGTAAATTTAATAGTTAAATTTTGCTAACAATATGCTTGATGTAAAATATTTTTATTGTAATTTTTGGTTGTAGCATTTTGAATGTAATTTACCATCACCTTTAAACGTTTTTGAAATGGTCATAACTCCTGAATTAGAATATCCACTTGTTTGTGTTGGCGTGAAAAAACCAATTGGACCTATTAGAAAGTCTATGAATTTGAAATTAGAATTGATCAATGTCAATACTGGTGCATGTTGGTTTTGTTCTGGTGAAACAGATGATTCTGATAATACTGGTTAGTAACATTAAACTAATACTTATTAGTTTTTGAATTCTATGTTAATAATATATAATGAAAATAATGAATGATTCTATTTTATATAATTGACATTTTTAATAAAATGTATGTATTAATTGGCTAGTAACTTTATTGATTTTTATTTTTGTTGTTGTTGTAGGCACTGTTATTCAGAGAAGAGATATTATGGATGTTGTTTGTGTTTGCCAGTTGGATACAGATTCATTTTTAATATGTTACAAGAGTATGTATAATTGTATATTAACATAAATTTAATATTTTTTTTTTGTTTATTAAACAATATAACATTTAATAATGTAATTTGTTTACAAGAAAAAGGGAGAACAAAACGATAAACAAATTTTTCTAAATAAAATTTCTATACAATTGAAAAATTCTAATCAATAATCATTAGACCTTAATAAGTAATCTTAACTTTAGTGATACGCTTGGTATCAGACTATACAGTTGCGCTCACGGGGCAATTATTTTCCTTTATATAAAATTACTTTTTTTTTACATTATTCAATTATTAATGACTATTTATTGTATTGCAGATTTTAAACTATAAATTATAAAATATGTTTCTTAATAATTTTTTAAATATTTATTAATTAATTTGTATGCGTTTATTACAAATATTAATTTAAAAAAATATATAATAAAAACCTCTGTGATACCTTAGACAAATACATAATTTTTTCTTCCTTGATATTTATATAATATATTAAAATTATGAAGTCATAAAGAAGTCAGAGCGAGTTTTTATTATATGGTCTCAACAGATAAGTCTATACTTTTGTAGCTTTATAATCTTTTGAGCGGTCATCAAAAGAACATCTTCGCTCACGGGGTAAATTTTTGCCGGACTTCGAGTACAACCACTTAAGTTTACACGTTCGCTGTGTATCATAGTTTAGTACTACCTACCGTGGTGCGTATGCAATCTTCAAAATAAAATTTACGACGACGCCATTTGACGACAAACTATTTTTTTTTATACAAATGTTCAAATATACAAACAATTCAAATTAATAAACAGACTGTTATATTATTATTAAGTTCAAAATAAAACAATAAAAACTTATCTTTTATAATTATTTTTAAATAAACTAAAAAACTTATATATTATAATGAAATTTCGCAAAACATGGTTCTAGACAAATACTTGATTGATCTGGACAAGTTGGACAGAAATATGAAGTATCTTTCCGTATTTTCTTTTCTACGCAAACACAACATCTTTTACGAGTGCCCTTCCATTTTTCTTATTTCATGTGTTTTTGGAATGTGTTTTCTTTTAGCATCTAGTCTTGGTTTTGGAAATGCTGGTAAAAGTTCACTTAGAATAGACAAACGAAAATCATAGAGTGTCATCTTAGATCCGACTTGTGATTGGTTGTACAAATGAAAAGAATTTAATAGTAGCATTTGGATCATATGTATTCTTATCTTCTTGTACCAACAAATGGTTTTTCGCAAAAATGAATAGTAACTGTTTATTTGGTTCTGCCGATCAATACTACTCAAATTTATTATAATTTGCAATCGGTTCTGGTTTTAGTTTTTCCTGACCCTTTGTATTTTTTGCAAGTATCAAATTATTTTTGAATTCGGTAGAAATAACATAAAATCCCGTTTGTCCTTCCATTTACCAACCAATACGCCATTGGCGTACATCATCATAACTTTTGTTTCCCCAGGTTTTAATTTCGATTTTATTACGGCCACAGGAATACGTTTTCGGTTAGATCTTAATGTGCCCGTACAGTATGTCTTTTTTTGTAATAATTGTTCAGCTAAATCAATGCTATTATAAAAATTGTCCATGTAGATTGAATGACCATTATTCAATTTTTCAGACATAAGATGTAGTACTACGTTTGTAGCATGATCTTTACCTCCTAGATCATCTAAAATACCCGTATATACAGCAAATTTTATAATAAGTCCATTTGGTTCGGTAAGCATGTACAATTTTACACCATATTTATGGCGTTTATTTTGTATATACTATCGAAAAATAAGGTGACCTCTTCACAATACCATTGATTCATCGAGTGAAAGCTCTTTATATGGGTAATAAATATTATTCATTTTGGTATTGAAATAATTTATAAGAGGGGCGAATTTTGAAAAGTCCATCAATAGGAATATTTTCTGAACGGTCAGTAGGATTCTGGGCAAAATGAAAACATTTCAAAAGTAATAGAAAGCGATCGCGACTCATATAATTTGAAAAACACATAAAATTAAATAAATGATGTTTTTTCCAGTAATCGTTAAATCGATTTAGTTTGATTGTGACAGCGTGAATAACTAAACAAATAAAAGTTATAATTTAATCACGGTCCGTAGGTTTCCATTAAGATATACGAGAACGCTCTGCAGCACCAACTAGTAAAAATTCAGACTCGGCATAGTTATTAGTTTCTCAAATTCTCTATAAATGTCTCTTAAAATAATTTTCAGTGACAGTGTATTATTAAATTTTATTGAAATTTGATTTATACAAATTTATACTTCAAATAGAAAATGATGTTCAGCCTATGTAGCTCATTAATTTGTATCATAATAATATTGAAAAGAAGTTATTATGTAGTTTACTTAAAAATAATTTTTTTTCAAATTACAGATGTTGTAAAAATAATTAATTTACACGGAAACCTGAAGCAAGATAAAAATCAAATAAATCAGCTTTATTTTGACTTTACTGTAGAGTCAATAGGTTTGTTAATTAGCTTACTTTAAATTGATATGTACTTAAAAAATGCATTCTACTAAATTTATTTATTTTCTATTTTTTAGTTCGATTGTCTGACAGCATTTTAGCATTCCATAAGTATGGAGTTCAAGGTCGTAGTCTTTTAAATGGTGAAGTCACCCAAGAAATTGTTGACAAAAGTAGAACCTATCGTCTTTTGGGTTCTGACAAGTAATTCAAAAAATTATATAAGATGATTAGTTGAAGTCAAAGTCATTGTATTTGGAAACGTGTTTTATTTTTGGTTTTTTTGTCGCAATATTATTATTATATTTTTGATAAAAATTAAATTAAATTATGATACTACACTTTTAATAATAATATACATTATTTGTCGTATAACTATTACTAACTAAATCATGATGTTCAAGTACAACAAATTGTTGGTATTATCATGTTAGTTTAGTTTAACTCTTTTCTACAAAAATTATTGATATACTTATAAAATAATTATAATTTTTAAATCATCATCTGTAATGAATTAATTATTAACAAAAAAATGTCTCCTGTTAGTAATTATTTATAAAACTTTTTTAGCACTAAATTTTAGTTTTAATCATTAGATACACAAAATAAACTCTTAGCTTAAATTGTGATATTCATGTAATATTTATAATGTGTACATAATATAATAATATGGCCAGATCAAATTTTATGCAATCTAAGACATAAAATCCCGAATCGACCTAATTAATACTTTAATTCATCTTATTTCTTTTAAGCGTTAATTTTATTATATGTGTGTTCATATGTAATTAATTTTTCACCTACTTATTAACAAATTATCAACTAAAAAAAAATTTTAAATTTAACATAATATATTTTACTTGATCATAAAAAAAAATCCCATTTAACGTCATAAAATTATATTTTAATGGTCAAATCTTATAACAACACCAACTGGTAAAGAATTTTTTGAGATACTGAGATATGAATTCCTAAGCACCACTTTAATATGTATTTAATTCATTAAATATAACAGACAATAATTAACATTCTATAGTTATGATTATACATATTAGTAAATGTTTATTAACAATAAACCTTCACATGTTTAATAAATGTATAATTTTTTTTATTATAGAATTCTAATACTGGATTCACACATGGTCTCAAAAAAAGCCGATGATGGTGCAGATTTGTACATCCTTGCTGGTCATGAAGCCAGTTATTAAAATATGTTATTATTAAATAGACATTATGTATATTATAGTTTTTTTTTAATGATTGTAATTATACGGTATTATACGTCCACTTTACACGGAGAGACTTTATAAGTTAATTCCTGTTGTGATACATTGTCAAATATATTCCACTATTATATTATTATGTTAGAGATTGCTTTCAATATCTATCAACATCCAATAATAAAATGTATGTTAATTATGTATCATATAATATATATTTTATAAAGATCTACTCACACGCGCGTGCGTGCGCACACACACACACACACAACACACACAAACACACACACACATACACTTATTCACATCTTGTTTGTTTATATTTTATTATATGATTTTTAGGCGAATTAATTAAGTACCAACAAAGTTTATTAATGATTATACAAAAGAGTAAATTTTATTGGCGTATCTAATTATATTTCTATCAAAGCAATAAAATATTTTAATTATTTTACAAATAATATTTTAGAAATTTAAATATTTGAATGAAAGATTATATTATTTATTGTTGTTGTTGTTTAAATCAAATCTAATGTTGTATTAAAAGTACAAAATAAAAATATCAAAATAGTTTGGATTTGTATTGTTCTAAAAAATTTTTAAAAATCCATACAATAAATGTATTTTTTAAACAAAAATGTTTATTATGTTTGTTTTATCATAATTGTACATAAAACTATAGAACTAAACGATTGGTAAATTTTGAGTAAAATTGTATGCATTCTTGGTATTTTATACTATAGCAAATTGAACAATATAACAGCCTATAATAGTTTATTATACACATATGATGCTCCTCATTCCTTATTGCTGCTACTAGCAATGAATACTTTGAATTATTTATATTTTAAAATTATAGAAAAGAATTTTTCAAGTCACTTTAGAATTATTGTCATTCTTTTTTGTGAAGGTTTTAAAATAACTTGAGTAATAGTCATGTTTACCTATTCTATTTGTAGAAGTATATATCTAATTTAAGCCAATAGCACTTGGCATTCACTGTGAAGTAACATTTTTAACCCAAAAATTCCAATATAGATCATGTAAGTATAATATGTAAATATGTTATGCATGCATGTGTTCTCTACGTTTTACTAGCATATACCTAACAGCACATTTTATATTGAGAATATTAATTTGCTTTACTATTATTTTAATATTTGAGTAAATTGACCATTTTTAACTTAAATGTCAGTATATTTTGTAGGACTTCGTGGAATTTGTTATATTAGTCTAAGAATAAGTTATTACTTATTTGCTTTTAAGATTGTAAATTTTTGTTACAATTGTGAAAATCTATTTATTTTTTTAAAATTATTAAATATAACTAATTGTTGAGAATCATATGGGTACCGCTCTGCCTAATCTTATGGGTGTGTGAATTTGAATACAATGGTATATCATTAAAAAAAAAAAAAAACGGGCGTATTCCAAGTACGCGCGTATGAAGTGATACTTCTTTCTGAGTCGATGAATTAAGAGCACGGTCATATGGTGTGGTATACGTTTTTATGATGGTAACTTATAAGAAATTTGCATAAGATCATCGGAAGAATAACTTTAAAAAAACCTCTATGTGCGTAAAGTTTGTGTAAGTTGATTTGAATATCGCAAAATCAAACCAATTCGATTCATTACCTACCTACTCAAAACTTTTCGATGTACTGCAGTCATGTTAGAATTATTCGGGTGCCCCTATGGTGTTCATATATCTAGGATCTGACACATTCATAAGAATGCGTATTAATTTATCTAATATTCTATCAATCATTGAAAGTAAATATGTAAAAATCTGCAGCATTAATAGTGATTGGTGTGGTGTACATCCTTAAACGTAATTATTTTTGTTCTAAAAAGATCAATGAATAATAGTTAAAATTGTACATATCATGAATAGTAGAATTAAGTAGTCATTATAGTTAAAATTATTATTTTTTTTGTGGTTATCTGCAAAAATAAAAATATATTGTTGCTATATTTGTTTAATTATTTCATAATATAGTTATATTTGAATATTGGTTTCGAACCAAAACTCGGGATGCCCACACTTGTACGATAAAAAGGAATACAATATCAAATAAAATGTGTAACAACCCCGAGAACGTACGACCGACGGGCCACCAGCTCAGACAATGAACTCAAATACACAACGAACTACAACACAAACATCTAATTCACGTGGTTCTGCAAGTATGTCTTAAGGCCGCCCTGAATTACTTACAGATACTTACAGAAAACCAATACAAATACACAGGATGTTGAAAATAATGAAAAAACCAAATTGATGAATAATAACTAAATGTTTTAATGCAAAATACTAAAGAAAATAATATATGACCACTGGCTGGGACTATAGCCGTGCGGCTCGAACGGCGGAAAAAGAGGATAAGGCGCCCGTACGCGCCGGTTTTTATAACCTTTCAACCAAGTTCATCTCCACAGTGTCAATAACCATGAACTTAGGCGACACTGTGAGAATGACTTGATTCTGACATCTGGACACTGAACATTGGAACTTTAAAGAATTCATGGACATATAATCGAGAATTTTGAATGAAAACGAGAACACAACGGTCATTAAAAGGGGACCGATAGTGTCACACCGCACAGCTAGTTGGTCGCACACGATAGAGCATCGCCGCTACCACTGACCAAGGCCGCAACTGCGGGCGCAACACTACGTCATATGAAATGATAACATAAAACGAAATACACGAATTGGCGCAAAATTCAAAAATACGGCGCGAACATAATCTTACTAAGTGCCAGTTTCACTCGATTCCGGTATGTAGAAGCCGTCTTCGAAGTGATTGAGTGAAAACCGCTTCACCGGAAATTCGGTATAGAATGGTAATCTGGTGTTTAGAAATCGGTTTCTATAACAGGTGATAAAGTCTATTACCATGTTTTTGAGTTATGATCTATGAGTTATCATTTCGTGTAAAAGTCTGTGTTGACGTTTGCCCGGTGCTCTTTTTAATTCAAAAATAATAAATGTATACCGAAAATTGGTAATCGAGTGTCTAGCTACCAGTCATCAACCAGTGCAAATTGATACCTGGCTGGGAAATCCGACTACGGCGGATTGTCATAACTCCTAACGTCAGAGCTTGCGCTAAAGAAATATTAGAGCTGCACACCATGATCTCTTAAGATGTCGATCAAAAATCGGAATTTTTTATTTTCGCAAATTAGAAACTGTAACTTTAAATATATTTAAAAAAAACCATTAAAAAAAGTAGTCATCGGTTTTATTAATGATAAGATATTATTTTATAAATTTTTTTTAATATATTGAAAACTTGAAAATTATTAGTGATATTTTATCATTATTAAATATAAAAAAAAATAAAACTATAAACAATAAACATTATATAATATATATTAATTAAATCATTATAATATGGTATATCACAATAATATTATCAAAATTAAAAAATAGTTAATATTAGAATAATATTTGGATTTAAAATTACGGCATACCTTTACATCAATGGTAACAATTAATGATACTCGTACAATGAAAATAATACATTTTTATAGTATAATATACATTTCAATAATAAAAAAAAAAAAAATATGATACTACTATAATATTTCGAAGACATAAATCTAGTGTAAATCGTAAAAAATTGAAAATAAATGCAATTTTTTTTATGACAAGAATTAACTTCAGTATTTTCCAAAATTGACTTTACCTATTATATAATATAGACATTAGTTATACAGTAAAAAATAATATAAATAAAGTATGTAATTTGTTAATTTTTGATGGCTATAAATGTAAAATAAAAAAATTATTATACATATCATAATATTATAACAGTTATAAATATGGATGTCGTTAAAAAAATTGTCATTATTCTTATATAATTAAATAGCTTATTCATGGTAAATGTCAAGAAAATTGTTTTTAAATACAATTTTATAAAAACATAACACGTTGCAATTATTATTGGGTATAGTAAAAAAAAAATACAAAATACATTAACGTTAAGTAGATGTATTCATTACAGCAAAAGGATGTCGTAGGTAATATACAAAATGAATAACAAAATAAATATTATGTATACTAATGTACGAACAACTTTTCAATGATCGATGCGAGTAGTGATCGTTGGACGATATTATAATGTGTTGTAGTATTTACCTACAACTTTCTGAATTATGTCATATACTAGAAGGTAACATAATTATTTGTTCCCTGGGTACTTTAATTATTTTTTGAATATTCTATCAACTAATAGGAAACTTCTAATATACACATATAATGTTACATGACCATAACTACATTTATTTAGCGAAATTATAATTAGTCTATACTTACAGAAAAATGTTTTTTTAACTATTTGATCTAGATTTAGTAAATAATAGGATTAATTAATTCATTCATCTTTAACGTTTCTTTTGGAGACATTAAAAAAAAATCCATCGGTATCATAAATACGCTACATTATAGTACCTACATCCCTAAATAAATAATTGAAAATTTTCACTTTATTTCCAAACATGTCGTCATTTTTTGATGTTTTTTTTTCGAACAAGTACCATATATTGAAAACAATCTTAAAAATTAACCATCATCTATATTATAGTAATGATATGTCTTAATATTGTGACTACATCCACCAGCGAATTTTGCCGGTCGAAACGTCACTGCACTTGGATTTTTTGACAAAATGTCAGGTATAATAATAATTAGTGTTATGTATTATTGGTAGGGATGGGTTTAATTTAAATTTTCTTTAACTCAGTCGACTCGAAATTTAACTAGGTTTTTTATCGAAATAATGCGTTCAAGATCGAATCTTTTTCGAACTTTTCTAATGTTTAGTACTTCAAACTTTAAATTTAATTCATAAATACATTTTAATTTTAAATAAAATATACACTATATTAGTAAAAAGTTATAGTATCAAGTATTAATGTTCTTGGTATACAAATCAACTAAGGTATATAAAAATGTTATTATGATATTCATAACATTGTAGTATTGGTATCAAATTCGAGTTTTCGCGAATCGTTTGAAACGAAGCATTCGGTTTCAAATATTCATACTAAAGAAACCTTGAATAGCCTTTCAAAGTTCTCGAAGTTCGGTTGGTTCTAGAGTTTGACCAATTCGAGAGTCTATCCCCGTTTAAAGGTGCGTTCTGCCTCACCAATCTGCGCTTAGGGGTCGAAGAGCTTTTTAGTGTACTCGTAGACGAGAAACAGCACGGCGGACGACGGAACGCAACGAATGAGCGTTGGTGCCAAGCCGCTGTAAAGTGCGACCACCCCCTCATTTCGGTACACGTGCAACATGCACATGGTCCAGCCGCGCGTAGGCATCGCGTCATCCAGCTGTATCCGAGACTTGACTACGTCTACTGGGAACGTGACCGTCCACAGGAGCACGCCACCCGCGGCCCCGGCCGCCGTAGTTGCCAGCAGGCCGCAGTCCGCTCGAGTTCGGCCATCTGGTTTCAGGGCCTCCCGAACTGCCTCGTACACGCCGAAAAAGCAGAAGTAGCTTGGCATTTCCCGGGCCACGGTCATCTCCAGTCCGCGGAACAGACCTCCTAGGCCGTGGTGCCTCACGATGTCCTGTATGCACAAAAATCATAATATATAACTACAACCGTCCGCACAATATTATTTTATTAAAATATTCAACGCACTACTCGTATACGCATGTCCGGATTTAATCTAACTCCAGATACGCCACTGGGTTTGAACTGCGTGCATCAAAAATTAATAAAATAGCCAGCAAATGTAAAAAAATGCGAAATAAAATTGTCATTTTTGAACTATCTGTTATCACGGGAAACAAGATAAAGCCTATGTACCTATTTGGAATACAAGTCCAAGCATCCATTTTTTTTTCAGAATTAATGTTGTCACAGTTAATAGGGCTGTCTTGTTTAAAGTGTTTCGTATATTTAACATTAAGCTCAAGGTTCAACAAACAAATATGTTAACAGAGTAAAGCATTTTTTGATTAAAATTACATCCAAAGTGAAATGGCGAAACTACTGAAAATAAAACGGCACTATAACCTCGATGAAAACAAGAAGACAATTGAAAAATGGTACGACCTTAAATTAAATAGAAAAGAAAAAACCACAATAAGTGTCGGCCATGCAATATTGACCCACAGTTACTATTAATAGCTTAACAAGGACATCTATGTAGGTATGTGTAGTACGTGTGAACTTCACCTTGCAATTACATAATATATTATATATTATTATCCGATCAGAATTTTGAAATTATAAAGATGCTAAGAGGAATTCTGCGGTGTTCATGGAATTTTATACCATGGTCCAAATCATGAATATAACCTTACTATATTAAAGTTGTTAATAAAAGCCGAAATATAAAATATTTAATAATCCAGAAATTAAACGAATATCAGAAAAAAAACGTAACAAGACATTGTGAGCTTAGAATGAAAAATGACATATTTTACGATTATCTGACTTTTTAAATACAGACATTATCGAAAATTAATGATCTATATGGCTATATAGATAGAGTTTTTTCTCTTTAATTTCTCCACGCTTAGATATTGTTTTAATATGTTAATAACGACAAGGACGCAAAAAACTCCCCCTTTATTTGTTTACGGTCAATAAAATTTACTGGAATCGTCAAATTAGCTATAGAAGCTACCCTCGAGGCTCGACTTATATCCGCTGGGATTCGATAATTTCAAATTATGAGCGCTGAACGTATACTGGGGATTTAAAGTTTCAACCCTTAGGAAAAGAGACAAAGAGCAGAGAGAGAGAGAGAGAAATAGAGCATTTTTAAAAGGAGTGATTACTTAAATATATTGTGTTGATTTAAATAGGCTATATAAATAAAATTAATATCCAAAAAAACACACTGAACGATAGTATTTTGAAAGCAAAGATTAAATGATATTTTGGTTAAAATTTGTGTCGTAAACATTATCTGGGATTAAGAACTTTGAGTGCTATTACTAACAGCCAATGTTCTCTTGAATAATATTGTTTTTTTTTTATAAGTTGTTTTTTTTTTTAAAAACCCGTATGGCATGTTCAAAAAGTAAATATTTTCCACAATATTCTCTACATTGGTAGCTTAGAAAATAGTTAACAGTGAGTTCACAAAAATTTCTAATTTATTCAAATTATTTTAAAACTAAATAAGTACCATTGTGATAATAATAAGTACACATTTTTCATTCATCAATGTTATAATTATTACTGGAACATAATTTGTGTCTATTTTTTAACATGCTTCATTTCAGTTGTCAAAAATGTATAATATAATTATCTACATGCCATTAATTATTTTAAATTATATTTATAAAAATAATCAACTTAATTACCAAATTGTGTTCTAAAGAAAGGTGTTCAACAAAAACATGGTAATTGATTCATAAAAAAAAAATATTTAAACTAATCGTCTCACGCTGTTTACATAATATATTTAAAATTCGTTTCAACGAGACATTTTTAGTAAATAATTACTAAAATAAAAAAAATAAAGCTCTTATTGTGTATGAATGTATGATACCTAATATCGATGACTTAGTGCACACTAGTTATAAATCCATTTTTTCAAAATATACTTTTTTATACGAACATTTCTTTTGCCCCGTTTCTTGATTTTTTATAATTTACGGCTAAACCGGCATCGCAAAAATTCACACTAATTGCGCATTAATGTTTGACCAGAAAAAAATTTAAAATTTAAAAAAAGGGGCTGCTGAAATTTTCGTTTTTTTTAATATTAATAAATAGGAAATTAAATTATTCTCTTTGATTTTTATACAATGTCTTTGTATTCTAAAACCAGTAATTTCATATGATTTTTCTATTTTAATAATAAATATAACGTTAATTGTTAATGATATATTAAACAATTTTTTTTTTTTTTTATATGTAATAATATGCTACTATTTGTCTATGTATGATTTAAATTACACATTGGTGTATACCACCATAGATTAAATATACTATTAATAATATACTATTTAATTTATGATATCACATACACATATTATACAATATTTAATACTTATTATTTTCACGAATTATATTAAAGATATTTATTTTATACAAAATGTTCAATTTAAATTTTTACATGCAATTAAAAAAAAAATTAAAATCAAAATTAAATTATATAACGTTGTTAGATATTAAATATAGTTGAATTGTACTTATGTGTATTCAAGAAAATTTCTAGGAATTTCTGCTCACAAATCTTTCATGTGATTATTTAAGAGGACGTTATACCCGCAAAACGTGCCACTCTCTGTCTTACATATATACATATGGAAAATTTTTATTCAGCAGAATTCGTTTTGTGATGTCAGCTTTAATATTAGAGTAAATTTAGCCATTATCAAACTTAAAGATAAAAATATTATCTAGGGCCCCACGTAGCTTTTTATCGATATAATCATTTTAAAGTGAGTTATGAACATTTTAAGGTTGTAATATTTTACATAGCTATAAATCACTTTAAAATTATAATATTAATATAAATATATGACATATTCTGGATAATATTTTTTCCTTTAAATTTTATAATAGGTAAATTTACTCTAATATTAAAGCTAACATCACAAGATGTGTTCTGCTGAACTGAAATTTAGTATAATTTACGTTAATAAGACAGAGATAACACGTGTTGTTAATATTTGTAAATCGTTTTAGAATCCGCGCTTTACTAGAGAAAGTTTTTTGAATGTAATTATTATCATTAGTTTTAAAATTATATTAAAAACACAACTCCACTGTTTCGAAGAGTGCTAACATTTAAACACTCAGTCTAGTCGACTGTCCATTTTTTTCTGTTATCTGTTTTGTTTTTTTTCTTTATAATTTTTTCCTTCTAAACGATGTACTTTTTAATATAAATTCATCACATTGTTTCTATCATTTTAATGATAATATTTCAAGTGAATAAAATAAAGGAATAATACTTTACAATTATTAATTATTAATAAGTACCATTTAGAAGTCAAGTTTAAAATAAATGTATTGTTTTATACATAGTATGATCACACAAAAATTGATTTTCACAATCGTTTGACTAAAAATGAACATACGTACATACTCATATTACCAATGCCCCTTAATATGATGTTGGTAATAGTATCCATTTCATATTATAATATTTTATAGTTTCATACTATAATGAAATAGAACATATTTAAAGCTTCAAGCTTAAGACTAATGTAATATTATAATTACAAATACGATTGTTTAAAATCGATAGATTTAAAAAATATAATTAAATATTTATTTAGATAATTTTTCTAGTACTTATTATTTTTAAAAACTAATCCATAATGAGTTTTGAAAAGGAGTTACATTAATTTTTTAAATAGTCTGTTGGGCTATTTCCGTTAATATGATAGTTGACATTCCATTCTTAGAAAAATCGTACAATTATTGTAATTAAAACGTTTAGGTATTATTTAATATCGGTATTGTATCTAACTTACGTAAAAACTCGTTTAACGGTATATGTTAAATCACGTTTACTATATTATTATATTATAATATGACGAATTTGATACGAACCAATATTCAATACTTAAAATTTAATGTACATTTGTATATATTTTAACGATTTAAAAGTAATATTATTAAATACAAATATCTGATGACTGCACAATTGCACTTTCAGACTGTTTAGTTATTCATTTCAAAAACCTTTGATGTAGATCTCAAGGGAATTGTTAAACTTATCTCTCAGTTGAAGTCTATTATTACTTAAATGGATCAAGTCAAGCTATTATTTTAATGTGCGGCGGATACATATACAGTACATTAAACTATGCATTTTTAATTCCCTTGTTTAATTCAAAGTTTATAATAAAAATTAAATAGTCTTTGTTATTAGTACATTTTTCATATTTGTATTTTACTTATAGCTCATTGGTATTTATAGTTTTCTAACTTACAATATACAATTAATTATAATTAAAATATTAATTTATACAAAAACCTGTTATAGAGTGTTATGATAATTTTATTCATATATTAGTTGTAAAATATTCATTCATGTAATTTTTATTAAGCCTACAAATTAAAAATGATTATATAGTAAAGTTATACGGATAAATTATTATAAATACAATTCCTATTCAGATTTGCGATAAAAAAAAGAATAAATAATTATATACGATTTCAGATAACCCTGCTTTTACATACTAGACCCATCACAAGACGTACAAACTTCATGGTAGGGAATTTAATAGGTCTACAAACATAAAATGTTAGTAAACACTAAATATTCACAAGACAAAAAAGTCTTTAATACTACTGTAGTTGATTCACTAAAAATTACACAGCCATTTGTGAAAAACTTATTAAATCCTTATTCTGTTGTAAGGTTATTAAAATGTTAACAGTTTGTATAACATTTAAAGTCTTTACTTACCAGATTATTTATATAATCTCTTTAAAATTAAAACTACCCATGCGCATAATATGGTAATTTTATGAAAAATTGTATAAAAAACATTTAGTCATGTAGGTGATTTTCTACAAGCATATAAGTTAAACAACAAAGAATTATAATAATACGATTTTCGATGAAATTTGTGCGTAGTAACTAATAAGCTTATAAATGTATGATACTTAAATATATATATATATATATACTAAGTATATATGTTTAAAAAGTTGAACATAATATTTAAATTTACAAATTACTTTATATAAACTATAACTAATCTAACCTAAACATTATTTTAAAAATTGCATATAAATATGTATTTGTTTTCTACTTGAAATATTTTATACTCGAAACACAACAATGTTGTAGGGATGTCCCAGACAAAATTTTTTTTAGAGAAAAAGGCTATGAGTAGTATAAACTACATCATGAAAATAATAGGAATAAATTACGGCGGGCGCACACTGTTTGCATTTTCATATAATATATTACGCAGGCTATTACGCACATTTGTGAAACCCGTTTGCACACTGTCTTTAAAAGATACAAGACACATTTGTGCATACAAATTGTTTTGTATATATTCGTGAGTAAACGGGTTTCTTCAATTATTGTCAAGTAAAAGTATATAAACATTTTACAGTCATGTTGAATTACTTATATTACAGCAAAAACATTAGATTTTTATTTACAATATTTTCAAATCCACGTATTCTGTATAATGCAAAAATGAAATAAGCAAATTGTATGTTCTCAATAGAGATGCGTTAATGCCGTTTATGGATGGTTTATAATTTAAGAAAGCCTATGCTTTGAGTAAGTCAGTAGAGAAACTAAATGGTTTGTTATTTATTGGTTAGTTTAAACATAATATTAGGAATTATTATGATATGTCGTAGATAACAATTTAAACGTTGTCTATATCTGATACAGTGTAGCAGTGACAGATTAATACTAAACGGGGTAATATAAGACGATTTCGATGTTAATAATATTAAAAAATACGTTTAATTATATCTAGTAAAATTTAACGTCTATTGAAATAATTTTTCAATATAATTTATTTTACATTACCGATGGGCTGGTAGCAATACACAGAGCAAGCGATGGGACGAGACTATTCGACACACGAATATGACGTAGTAGGCCGAAGGATTAGATTGTTATAATAATAATACATTTCGTTAAGTAATCAAAATATGGTCAGACCTACTTTTATGGTGGTACTCCGTGATGATACACAATAAATGTAAGATAACACATGTGTCTAGCCGTCTATGATAAATACATATTATTATACATTATACTAGTACAATATAAATACTGTAATGGTGTAAAAATTATTTTTATTATTGTATTTTTGAATAGTTTTCGATCATTTAACACGCGGAAAGATTTCATTTAAGGAAAGGTGACCAAAACATCTTGAAGGAAATAATTTTTTCGGTGCCCATGATATATTTTGTTTTATGCCTTATGTATACTATGTCCATTAATAGGTACATATTCAATAAAATTCAATATTTGATATCGATAATAACCAAATAGCGTTCCAAGGAAAGAGTAGAGCACAGGACTCTGAATCTAATCAATTTGCGTCACTGTTCAAGATATTTTTTTTAAGTACGTAAGGTTTTGACTAGGTTAAAAAAAAAACTCCGGTAAAAGATATTCTATCAATTTTGTTGTATTCTTATTTAGTAGGTGTTAATAGCGTCACATTTATTTTTAAATAATTTATTCTGTATACATTTGTAGTTTACTATATCGAGTTCAATAATATTTTAAACAAATACTAATATTTAAAACAGCTAATTTATTTATATTTTCATTAATAACAAAACATAAATTTAATGTTCACTTTATTAAATGTTATAACTTAATTTTTTCTCAATTCAGACATACATTTTTAAGGCCATTTTCATAGGATTTTCAAATCATCAACATTCGATCGTTAATAATATAACTTATCACTCATAATATTTTATTAACAAAGCTAATAGATTTAAAATATCAGTCATTAAATATTTTCTGTAGATGGCTAACTTTACATGCAACTTCTGTCTATGATTATATTAGTATTATAACGTATAACAATTTCAATTTTAAGAACTCACCTAAAATTTAAAATTTAATATTTTTAATTTTTAAAAACAATAAAGATTGTATACGATTTATTTTAATAGTAAAACATATGTATCATACATTTTCCTTATATTTTTTAGATGAAATTCGTTGGCCAAGAATATTATACTCGTATAATCAATAACCATAACATTATATAAAACGTTCTTATGTATACGTATTATATATTATCTATGTATTTTGTCATTTTACGTTGAAATTCATTGTCAAATTGCATTGATAATTTTTTCTTTTAACACTGAATATTACTTAATACATTATTTAATTAATGGTAGTCATATGGTAAATACATAGTTCATAGTAGGTACCTACATCAAAAGATAACACTATTATTGTTTGCCGGATGAAAATAATTACTTATCTATGATCAAAATATCGAGAGGATTAGGTATACGTTACCATCCGAAACGTAAAGCCAAATTCCCATTTGTGTTTGATAATTAATTAATGTACACTTTATGGGTAATATTATACTGAAAGGGTTGTTGCCTGTTGGCAAATATTGTCAAATTGACCTGGCTTCGATTCCAGCGAAGACTCAGTATGGATTAAATTATATTATTGTGCGAGAAATTATAGGTGGGTACTGGGTACGTATATTAAAATTATCAGAGCTCAAAGCAGTCAAAGTCTGTTAGACAATGACATATTGTATACGGGCCAACAATAGTTTTCATTCTAAAATGTTCGATGTAAATTTTAAACAAACTATGATAAAAAAAAATATTTTTATTTTTAATTAAAAATCTTAAGTCACTAATCACTCTACAATTTCAAATTGTACCATTTTTTTTTTATTTTAACTTAAAAAAAAAATTACAAGAAAGCTATAGGTATGTTATATTTGTCTCGTTTCTCCAATTTAAATTATATGAGACAATATTGTTGTACTATTATAAAAATATAATAATATATATTCGAAAAATATGACAAATTCATGTAAACGGTTTTAGAAACGATCTTGGGTGAACTTTATACCTATCTACTGAAATAAATATATTGCTTTTGAAATTTAAATAAAATATAATATTTAAACAGATGAATTATCTATAATATGTCTCGTATACTCTCTTGTTTAATATTTCTTTTATACAAGGTTCGTAACACATTTTCGTTCAGCAGTTCACGTTTATTTTCATGATCTATAAACTTGAAGGTGCCTAACAATATTACCTATATTGTCGTATCGATATTTTTCCTATATTTTAATTTTAAATTAAGTGTGTAATATAATAAGTGCAATTTTAAAATGGACATAATTTGTTTCAAATTTGAAATATTGAAAAAAAAATAAACGATAAAATACCTAGATAATATTGTTCCCTTTAATATGTCAGTTCAATATTATAATTAAACTAACAAAACTAAATGTGAAACTCCTGAACGTAATAATTGGTTATGTTATAATTTCACAATATGGAGACAACAAATGTGGATGTAGCATTCTCTTAAGTCGAATACCTATATAATATTTACAGTTTATATAAATAAGTTATGTTTAACTACTCTCGCGCATTTGAGATTCATGAACCCCACCGGTGTTTGTGCAAAACAATAGGAACGAACCTTATATAATAAACTCATAAACTGAGCCAATTATACCCGTTTAAGTAGTACGAAAAACGTTAATTTATTTGAAAGTACAAAATAAACACTATTTTCTAAAATATTTAACGAAATTTTATGGAGAACTATAAAAGTTTAAGTGAATTAAATAAAATAAATCATAATAAGATTATTTATATAGACACAGTAAAAATTATATTACTTACACATTTTATAATCCCTTATAATGATTTTTATTAAATTCAG